>JACTAT010000031.1:3217842-3484182 GCA_014526335.1 Chrysaora quinquecirrha
GACTTCAAATGCTATTCACAAGCGTTCAGACTCTTGCAGTTTTATTCCTCATTGCTTTGGGAATATGGCAGATATCAATTGGTCATACAGAAAACTACGTTGTTATGTTTCAAAACACCAGCAAATTCGACATTGGGACTTTTGGTATCGCCTTGTACAATGGGCTGTGGAGTTATGATGGATGGGGCGTTATTGCGTCAGTCACCGAAGAAATTGAAAATGTTGAGAGAAACCTATGGTTGTCAATGGTAACTGCAATCCCATTCGTTACTGCCTGCTATGTTCTTATCAACTTGGCTCTCATGGCTGGTCTAACACGTCAACAAATGGCTAAGTCATCAACAGTTGCTACTACATTTGTTGAGAATACGTTGGGTAAAAAGGCTGCAGTTGCCGTTCCATTTGTTGTTGGTTTGTCTTGTTTTGGTTGTCTCAACGTGGGCATTTTCGCAATTGCAAGAGTTCTGTTATCTGCTGCAAGGGAGGGACACCTTCCTTACTTTATCTGCTTTATTCATAAAAACAGACGCACTCCTATACCTGCGGTCATTATATTCTTTATTACAACAGCAATCTGGATGCTTCTACCAGGCATCAATATACAAGACCTCATTGCATATTTCTCATTTGCTGTTTGGTTGCAATATTTGTTGGCAATATTTAGTGTGATTGTCATGCGCATACGCAAACCTGATTTGCCTAGGCCGATAAGAGTCTGGATAGCAAACCCAATTTTTACAAGTTTGGTTGCACTGTTTCTTGTTGTCATTCCATTTGTTAAGAAGCCCATTGAGTCTAGCATTTGCTTAGGCCTTTCCTTATTTGCTTTTCCTGTTTATTATGTTTTCGTAATAAAACATGATAGTCTACCATCATGTCTACATAAAATTATGGACAGGTTTGATGTTTTTTTGAAACTTAAATGTAATCTTGTTCCATGCATTTTTATTGAGAATAATGTCGCTACAGATGACGCAAATTATAATAAGCTATGATAAACTATGATAACATCGTACGCCTTTTTTGTCTGTGTTTTTCTGGTTCACGTTTTTTCTCAATGAGTTTTTGTGTTCAAAATGACAAAATGGTTAAGCAATGAGGGAGTCTGATCTGCGATACTTGGGGTATTTCGATGTGACCATAATCAGCTCTGAATCTGGACTTGGAAATAACCCACTCATTTGCATAGCCCCCGTGTATGAATTTGGTAAATTTTTAAACCCTTTAATGATACTAAAATGCGCGCGAAGCCTCGGAAAAAACGAGTCTGGCCACGATCGAGACCTATCTGTAGCGAAATATGAGACCTGTCTGTAGCGAATTTCAGTTTGAAAAACCCACCAAAATAGTGGCTGGGGCACCCGCGATCTGCAATTTTGGCTACGCTTGTCCCTTCTTTGCAAAGAAGAAAACAGCACAAAGCAATACCCACAACTGCTTGCAAAGATAGCAAACGTTTATTCTGTTAATTGGTACAATGCAGGGCATTGGACAAGTTTTCTAAACAAAATTCAAAATATTTGCTATGACATTCACAATGTTACGCAAAAACAACAAATATTTACTTCATTTCCAAACAAGATGAACACCATTATAAAGCGTTTGGCAAATATTGTTTCAATTTTCTTCATTCTTTAATTTCAATATTTACAGCATATGCCTTCAAATTATCAAAATTTTAAACAAAAGTAAAGTTTAAAGGTCACCCGCCAAGTGTTCCTTCTTTGGATTAGCAATTTCCTATGTTTAGATTTTGAGTTATACAGTTGACATCCGCTATCTTGAAAATTCGCTGTCTCGAACCATTTTCTAATTCCCATGGAGGAAAACCTGCTCTTTATCTTGAACTTTGCCAAATTTTCTGCTGAACTGGATAAAGAGACAGGCTGAAGATATGTATAAGTTCGCCTAGCGGAGCGGGGATGGCAGCAGCTAAGTGATATGCTGCCCATGTATACAATAGATGAAGCTGTTCTCTTTCGAGATGTGCTGCATCGCCATTATCTCACTTTCACCAATAGTAGGGATGAATATGACTCCTATGTAAAAAATACCAGACATGTTTGATGAAATTTGGGATCAGTAACCCTGCATGTTAATAGGGGTTCCTTTTCTGACTTAAAAACTGCAACTTTGTATATTTATATGGGGCATTCGTTATTTCGAACATTCGCCATCTCGAACTAATTCCAGTTTCCCTTGAGAGTTCGAGATAGCGGATGTCAACTGTACCCTGAAACGTCCCCGGACTCTAGCGAAAGTTCAGAGTTCCTTTTCAACTGGCTTTCGACTTGGAATCCCTGTGCAGAAACTGAGACATGTCGCGTGATCCTGCACAGTGGAAGTCCACGGAAGAAGAATCTTGTCTTGCCAAGGCTAATTTGGTACAACTGGCTACCTGCACATCAGGCTGCAATGTAAAAGTCAACTGATTGGTAACTTGTCGTTCCAAGGCTAAACTGGTACTAATGTGCACCCGCATCGCGGGTTTCAAGGTAAAAAGCTCGCCCGCATCGCGGGCATCAAGGTGAAATCTTCTCTAAAACCCACAATGTATTTTGAAATTCTATGTCGCACAATCAAACAAAGTGTATGGCTATCTCTAAAAAGGGGAACGGGGAATGAGGGAACGGGGAACATGGGAATGGAGGAACAGGGGAATCTCTAAAAAGGGGAACAAGAAAATGGCACATCCTACCAAAAAATCGTTTACATCAATGAAAAGAGCTTTATTGAAAACACGAAAAATATGTAACTTAGAAGCTTTTTCTCTGCTTTACTTAGAAATAACACGGTTTCAAAAACAATTTTGAGAAATACGGTAATTGGGTTTCCATTAGCTGTGAATGACAGAAGTATTTTTCATTATGTCTCATTGATCACACGGAATGTTTATTTCATCGGTTTTATAAGCAATTTATTCCTCTTAACTTACTTTAAATTTAACACTTTTTTGAAATATTTGAAACGTGCTGCCCAAAAGCTCTCATATGATACATTTTTCAGTGCTCTACGTTGTGTAGTTTTTACGTTCCCCCTTTTGGAGATTTTGAAAGTGATTCCCCTTTTTCGAGATTTTGGAAAAGTGATTCCCCCTTTTAGAGATTTTTTTATTTCGTGTTTTATCGAAATTCTTAGATTTTACCTACACTTTTACAGCAGATATTAGCTAATGAACAGAAGCCCTAACCTCTGGTGGGTCAAGACTTTTCGTAGCATATGCGGCCTTTATGTTCCCCCTTTTAGAGATTTTGAGAAAATAGTTTTTGAAACCATGTTATTTCTAAGCAAAGCAGAGAAAAAGTTTCAAAGTTACATATTTTTCGTGTTTTTAATAAAGCTCTTTTCATTGGTGTAAACAATTTTTTGGTAGGATGTGCCATTTTCTTGTTCTCCTTTTTAGAGATTCCCCCTTTCCCCTGTTCCCTGTTCCCCTATTACCCATTCCCCTTTTTACAGATAGCCCAAAGTTTATCAAATAGATTATTCCAGGATTTAATTTGCATCTATATGACAATATGATAAAACAATAGGAATTACTTTTAAATACGTCTGGTTTGGAATTTCTCATAAATGTTAGTCTACAATAACGACTAAACATTGCAACTAAAACGCAAAGAAGGAAGTTTGGTACGCTAGCGTCAGTTGAACTGGACAGCACTGTTTGTGTGACAGGAGAAACGGCCTGCTTCATAAAATCTGTCGCCGATTTTCGGGAATTAGCTTTACTCTTACGAGCTTCTTCACAGTTAAGCGTCCTTCAAAACAATAAGTTTTATTCTTGCAATAGTTGCATCTCAGCCTCCTTTTCCGAGTCAAAAATTCTTAACTAACTCAAGGTGTCCACCATCTTCAAGAAAAATGTCACGCTGACCCAGACTCTTTGAAAACGTCCATTGGCAGATATAGGGCGTATTTTTTGATCACATTCTGTTTTCAACAGACGCCTTCGGTAGATGTCAAAATCTAGACTTATTGCTTGAGTCCCAGCTATCGCTCATCAGACGGAGACTAATACCAAACAGAGGTCGCTCAAACTGGGACTCAAAATATTACGACATTTTTTCTGGACTAGCCCGGGCCAAAAAGTTGGCGCGGATTGAAACGAGGCTGGTTCATTGCATCCTCACAACCAAACAGAAAAACATACGAGTCCTATTCCAATACACTACCGTTCGAAAAGTTTGGAAACGGTCGCTTAAAAATGGCCGCCAACAGCGGCCAAGGGCCTAATCCAAGAAATTTTCATTTTAAAGTCAGAGGTCATGCGGCCATTATCTTGCTAAGTTTCGGCGGGAAAATGTTCGTCACTGCACTCGCCATCATTTTAAATCAAAAGGAGAAGATTATTTCGATGGTATAATAGAAAATACACAAAACTGAGAAGCTTTGCCTTCAAAAACCAAGGAAAAGATTTTTAGGACTACTGATCTGAAATTATGGGAAAGAGAGGGGTTTCGTTACTCCAAGATGGAAAATTTTGCAGTTATTTGAAGCCCAGTTGTTTTAGCTTTTCCGTTGTAGTAAAAGTTTTCCTGAAATATCGATTTTTACAAAGTTAATCAGGGTTAAAGTTTTCTAAACATTTTTCAGGTGAGTGAACTTATAACATGACAGAAGAGTGTGGTTTTTCAAATATCGTTCTGCTCCTTGTAAAATGACTGATGACTCTAAAATTTTGATACAGTACTTCTCATTTATTCTAGTTTTCGAATATGTGTTTGAATTGTTTTGATCTTGCCTCTTTTTTAGTCTAATACCTGACAAAACATTTGTTGTTGAAAAAGACCCTTTAAGAATGGCTCACCTGAAAAATGTTTAGAAAACTTTAACCCTGATTAACTTTGTAAAATCGATATTTCAGGAAAACTTTTACTACAACGGAAAAGCTAAAACAACTGGGCTTCAAATAACTGCAAAATTTTCCATCTTGGAGTAACGAAACCCCTCTCTTTCCCATAATTTCAGATCAGTAGTCCTAAAAATCTTTTCCTTGGTTTTTGAAGGCAAAGCTTCTCAGTTTTGTGTATTTTTCTATTATACCATCGAAATAATCTTGTCCTTTCAATTTAAAATGATGGCGAGTGCAGTGACGAACATTTTCCCGCCGAAACTTAGCAAGATAATGGCCGCATGACCTCTGACTTTTAAGATGAAAATATTTTGGATTAGGCCCTTGGCCACTGTTGGCGGCCATTTTTAAGCGACCGTTTCCAAACTTTTCGAACGGTAGTGTAAATTTTTTATTGCAATTTCTTTTAGCACAGAGCTCTTTTAATTACAGAAGGAACCAGATTCATCATGGAATACACTCTTTTTTAATAAGAATACTATAAATTTTGCCCACCCATTTTGTTTTAAGAAATTTTCGTTTTGAGGGCAAAAAAGGCTCTTTGATGACGTCATCGAAAAGTCCAACTTCCGGCCAAAATTTCACAGGGCCCATCTCGGATTTGGAATCAGCGCTATCAATTTACTCAGAATGTGTAATAAAATTCAAAGTTAGGTTGAAAATCAGATTGTTATGGAAAATTCCCTGCCTAACAACAGAAACAGTTTGTTTAAGACCCTATAATAAGAAGGCCCGGGCTGCAATTGCAACCTAGCATCCCTGCCAGTCCACCCCTGGGTAGCCACTTGACAATTAGCTGGTGGCGCACAAACTAGGCCTGCCTACAAAGTCGCTCTAGTAGGTGGCCGAATTAATTAAACGCTTAGGCGACCAACTTTGAGGTTGTAAACAAGATCTGGCGAGAACGTGAAAAAAGGTGTATGTGACCAAATATTTTGCCGAATCGCTCTAGGCTCAAATGGAAGAAAATCGCTGTGCTGGCGAATCATGTTGTGAAAAAACGAACGTGTGTACATTTTATGTAGATATGATTATTGCAGGTAGCTAATTGATATTGGTTTTATATGGCAAATACCCTCGCTTGTTCGCTGGATAATTTCAAACCACTGAATCAAGTATTATTGAAATTTTAATTATTCATGGTTAATCTAATTCTAATTTTATAAATATTTGAATAAAAAAAGGTGTATAGAAAAAGTAAAAAATAAGAGCGTAAGAGAAGCTTGACAGCTTGTTGACAGTGTTTTTCGTTGCTGTGATTTCATGGAACAACCTAAAGATATCGAAAATGATTAGTAAAATTACTGACAAATATCTTTTGAAGTATTTCACTTTATCCGCTATATTAATTGTAGTACATAGAAGCGTCTGCAGGGAGCTACATACAACTGAAATCAAAGAAGATGCCAAAATGCAATGCCCAAGTTCAGCGAAGAGTGTTTACACGGTTCCAAGTGAGATGCAGTGTTACCAACGTTGTTTAAGAAAAGATAAATGTGAAATTCTGAATTATAAAGGATCGTCTACGAAAGAAAATTGCGAAGTGTTTGATGCTACTAGCAACGACTATTGTGCTTGTAAAATAGTCTCAACAGCGAATTGGAAAGCTGTCACAATGAAGGTAACGAAGCAGCGTCGCTTACCGAGGGGCATTTCACTCTGCAAAAAGACGTACGAGATTTCCATTATAACAAAAGGACTTCCAAGGGATTTCCGAGAAAACAATAGGACTTTAAGCAAAGGTGTACGAGTTTTTCAAGGAGTGAACTGCCCCTCGTCGCTTACGCTTCCATTTTGTGCCGCAGACCATTTCTTTCCTTTATATCAGCATTTTTTGAACAAATTTATCAGCGGGCAGGTTGCTGAAATACACTCATTTTTACAAGAATAATTTTATGAGAGAACGAGCCTGAATTTTGCCTAGATTTTAACAAGGCAAGGCCGGCCTTTTCATAAGCTCTAGGAATATCAGCTGAATATGAAAGTAAGACAGTCAGATTGATTGAACAAAGCAAGCAAACGAAGAAATGGACAAGCATGCTGCATTTTTACACAAACCTAGTACCACTCCAGACATTCACTGAAAAATATCACTGCCTTAGTAACCAAGGAATTATGAACAGATTAAGAACATTTCAGGTTGAAAAAGGCAAAAACTTAAGAACAGCCGGGGAAGCCAGCCTTGTTAAAGATTTCCTGTATGAGAGTTCAAACAAATTAGGCCTAAAGTATATTAGCTACACCATTACTATTGCCATCAAAATATCTAAATTTTACTTATTATTTGTGTTCCTTTACTCATTTCAGAGAAAAGAAAAGAAAAATGTCAAAGGTAAACTGAATATAAAGAGATTTTTTAGCTTCAGATTTTATTCTTTTAACGCTGCAAACGATCTATAGATAATCTGCAAGTAGCTATATTATTTTACTTCCCAGGAGCTCTGATTTAGGCATGAACGGGTCTTTTCTGTGTTCGTTCCTTCTCCCGGTCCTTATGCTAGCAAGACTTTCTGCTCCTTCAGACCTTGTTTACACGATAAGAGCGGGGTCGGCTCCAATCCGATCCAGAAATTGGACCACGCATCTTGGCATCTTGCTACAAAACTGCTTGAAATTTCTTATTTTTATCATAGCAGCGTTTTGTGGGGTAGAAAATTCAATTTCTTGGTGAAAAGTGATGCGTTCTTGTGGTCTTAATTCATTCACTTATAGTCACGTTTCGTATTTGTACCTGTTCCAGAGCCAGCAAATTTCGGATCCAAGAGTTCCCCGTTTTTGAGCAAAAACTGACTCTGCATCGGAGCAAAGCCCGTCCAGTTTCTTTCGTGTAAATCGGGTCTTATAATACCATTTTTGCAATGTTTCGAAATCTAGAACGTTACTAGCAACCTCGTCCGCAGGGTGAATAGGCCTCTGGAGGCCTCTACGTGAAACTCCGCTGTCCGTATTCGACCCTGGAATCGGCCTTGTCAATTCGCAATTTGATTGGCTGTTCAAACAATAGATATTTTGAGTGACGTCACAGTTTCTTCAAAATTTCACACCGAAATAGGCCGAAATCTATGCAAAAATTATCTATAAAAACCAAAAAATTATGCTACATACGATATTGTATCTTGCCTGATAGTTATCAATGAAATTATAGTCATTTCCTTGCTAAGAACATCTGCTTTCGGAATCTACATCTTGTTTTTATGTCTAGGCCAAAATGGCCAGTATTTTGGCAGATTTTTTGGCCGGTACCAGGTAGACTTGCTTCCCAAGTCCCCCGGGGGTACTTCAACATGTAGACAAACTTGACGTGCCGCTCATATGGATGGGTTTTTTCGACTGAAATTTTCTACACATGGGTCTGATATTCTGCTCGATTCTGGTTGATTGGTTGGTATTTTAGGATTTTCTTACCAATAGGTCCCATTATGATTTACCGCAAAGTGGCTGACAACCTTTCTACTTTGTTTTTTGCTTTCGAAACGATGAATTAGCAGCAACAACAGAGCTCGGTCACATCGATTGCAAAGAATCGATTTTGGGAGACTTTTCGTGAATTCTAGCACTGTAAAAGGGTTTTAAAATCAACCAAATTCATACACAAGGGCTTGAAATCACCCGATTTTCATGCAAATGGGTCAGAAATCCTTGAAAATCCTATCATACAAATGGGTCCTTTTGTCAAAGTCCAGATTCACGTCTAATCATGGACACATTGAAGTACCCCCCCCGGGCCAAGTCCCTAACTTTCGCTCACATTGAATTGAATTGATTTTGTTGTTGTTCGCTACAGTCGGGGACTTGTTTCCTTTTATCATCTGAAAGTGGCATGAAAGTGGCAGCCCGCACCAAAAAATTGGTGCACCAATCAGAGAGCAGCATTTTGAATTAAGCATTCTGATTGGTTGATTTAGCGATTACAAACCCGCAATGAGGCATTTTCCGTTTATTTTTCTGAAAATGTGATCCCCCCAGGATTACACGAGAACTTTTGTCGGCAATGGAGGGAAAACATCGCCACAGCTCCGCAGAAAGCAACAAATTTGGTTACTGAATCTTCTTGTTGGGAGACTTCAGGAAGGTCTTGTTGCATTCAACTTTGTTAAAATTGCTTTGTAAATGGACTCTACGCTGCTCACATTGGGTGTGAAAAAGAGAAATTTTTCTTCTGTTTTTGTACCGACTTTTTGGATTTATTCACGGCAAGCACAACACAGTCTGAAGGACTTATTTAAATCGGCAAACAACTGAACTGTACGTAAATATTTTGAACTTCAATTATTATTTGTATGATAAAGAACATTTATAAATCTTTCTGCTTGCACCAAGTGGAATTTGATTCAGCGTTCTCATGTTTTGTCTGAGTTTTGCACTTATATTTGAAATTTTTCTGAATCGGATTTTCTCAATTTTGAGTTGATGGGTTTTCCGGCTTTCCACGCCAAAAGCGGTACAGTTCACTGCACTGCTCTAAAATTTTATGAGTGTGTATCTTGACTATTTGTAATTTTATGTTACTTCACCAAAATATATATTCACGAATCAAAGGTTAGTTTGAGCGTCCAGCAATTCAATTCAATAGCGATAACTACGACTCATGTAGTAAGTCTAGGTACCAGGGTCAAAATCGATTTGACGGTTGAGATTCGAGGAAATTCGATTTGGGGACTGGGGACGAGGTTGCGTTACTAGCTAATAATGAAATTATTACATTTGTTTTATTATTACATTGTTTTTAGTTTATGGCAGTTGTAAAGATATCAAGGCAGAAAACCCCAAAGCAGCAAATGGCGTCTATCAACTGAAGTCTGGCGATCACTATTGCATCATGGATAATTTGCAAGGGTGTGGTGATGGAGGTTGGACACTAGCAATGAGCCAAAATGGCACTAAAGTATGTGAGAACAATTTCGACCCCGGTTTATCTGCTTCTATCGCTGTCCTCCGGATGGGGCATTAAGTTCTGTCGATTTGTATCCCGCACTGAATAGGGCTGGAATGAGTAATCTTCCGCAAACGAGTAGGGAGCTCCAGGAGTCCTCTCTTGGTGGAAAGTTTCAGGGAAAAATTTGTGAAGAGCAATTTCCGGTACATTAGGCCACCATGTTTTCCTTGCATGCTTGGCACTGGTTGGCTTGTTATCGTTTGTTCGATTCGTATTGTAGCATTTCGTAAATACGTTTCTTATCAACTGGTATCTTTCTGTACAAAAGCATGAACAATTAAAATACCTTTGTCTTTTATCAATTTTCAAGGACACATTTGGAGCGCATTCTTCATACTGGGAGGATAACAGCACATACAATGTTGAAAATGGTTTGAAGTCTTTTGAGAACGAAGAAGCAAAATTTCCCGCCTTCAGCTCTATTCCATTCACGTCAATTTGTCTTGGAATGAAGAGAAATGGCATTAAAAAGTGGCTTCGCATTTCGAAAAGCAGTTCATCATTGTTAAACGTCTTTAAAGGTGCCAAATATCAGTCGACAAGTTTGGGAAGAGCTACGTGGATGAGTCTTGTCAGTGGTGCAAATTTGCAAGCAAACTGCAACCGCGAAGGGTTCAATGGCAGGGGTGATGGCAATCATCTTCATGTAAGAATCGGTATTTTGGGCAACGATGCTGCAAGTTGTTGGAGTCCAGACACGTTTGTTGGCTTTGGGAGTGGATACTCGCTATCATGTGGATCCACTGGGGTTCCTGCTATGGGTTATATTTTGATTAATTAAGTAGACTGGACGATCTTTCACATCAGTGAAACTGGAAAAGAGACAACGGTGAACACTATATTTCATGCCATGCCTTTCTTGTTACTATGGTTGTAATCAATGCACAATATACTTTGTGACAATATACACTTTTTTATAGCAACAGTTCAATAAGCAACTACTATTGAAATTTTCCTTTAATTTTTGCTAAGATGGCTTCTATATATATAAAACAGAACTGTTTGTATGTATGTATGTATGTTCGCTTTAAGCTATAATATAACTCAACAACCACTCCACGGACTGAAAAACAAAAGGTATCTTTGCAATTGGCATTTTCCGGAGAGTGTCCTCGGCGAAAAATTTTTCAAAAACGTTATGAATCAAAAGTATTCAATAATAGGTAAATAGGCAGTAGAATGGAAATACTGTGAATCGGTTTCCCAAATTTGGCCGAAGACTTCCCACAGAAGTAACACAGAAAAACACACGTGGATATAATTTTCGCAAACTTATATCCCATGAACTCAACGGTTAAGTGTAAGTTCAATAAACTGATGAAATGAGCGAACTTAAATACACAAATGAAGCGTCTAGCCGAATTGGCAAAGAAGTAAAACAAAGCATTGTTACAAATATAGAAAAGAATAAGCTAAACATGATAAAAACTAAAGGTGCCTAATTAACTGAATAACGAGGAGCCAGCGACACATCAGCCATGCTAATAAGGCGCGCAAGATGCCTCGTGACCCGCGCACAGAAACTAAATGACGCAAAACAGCCAAAGAAAACCATGGGAAAAACAGAAATGAAAGGGCGCGAACGCGAACGCTGCCAACTAACAAAGCACTCAAAACTAACCGTATGACAATACAAGCGACGGGATTCCGATTTTATTTAAGCTATGTTGACGTCAAATTAATCAATATGATGCTTATTAGTTGTACGATTCAGCTAAACAAAAGTCGATTGATACAAGAAACGATTAATACGTCAAATTAAACATGTAAATGAATTGTATCTCAGAAAAGTATCCACTTTATTAAAGGAAAGTTGAAAAAATTCAACCCGGCATCGACGGGTACCAGGGCTAGTTTTTTATAAAGTACATCGTTACAAACTTGTCAATTACATCGAGAAGCCAGAAAAGAGCCAAAATAAGACTTTTTTTTTGGGGGGGGGGTAGTCACTGTGAGAGCTGAAATACAATGAATATCAAGCAAATTTAAGGGCTGGACCATAAGTCCAGCTGATTATTGAAAAAAGGTGAATTTCATTTTATTTCATATTGCAACTGAAAATTAGTAGCCTCGATTTCAGGTCGCTGATACGTAATTTTTTAAATAACAAGTTGCATGAGCGTGATCGAAGATGCATTTTATCTTATTTCATAATGAAGAACGCTAGATCAAGTACGACAATAACTAAAATTGATTTCATAAAGACAAGTAACGATTTTTATTTCATTTCTAAGATAAATCTGTGAGAATAAGACAAGCCAAGACAAACTTTAAACTAACGTCTATTGGCCTATTTGGGTCTCCTGTGCTTGTACTTGAAAATAAAGCACTTTCTGAAATAATGTCGTTTGTCCTGTTGAATTCTAAGGTCTTGGTAGATGTCACCATGACTTGGTGTCCAAGTCAATACTTTAAAAAAGAGAGACTCTTTCTTATAGACCATTTCAACTATTGACCTCGTTTACAAAAAAATTGAAAATTAGGTCATAGAGAAATTTAGACTTCAGGGCATTTTTAGGTGGGCAATGATAGGGACTAGGGGGGCATTTGCCCCCCTAGGTACTATGTTAAAAAAGGCCCTGGATACGAGATAAAAAGAGCACGTATAGAGACTCTTATTTGTGTACCTCTGCAAGAAATTTTCACTACTGGGGAAAATTTGAAAAAAAAGGGCCTAAAAGCGTAATAAGCGAAAGTAAAATACATCATTTTAAAGATTTTCACAGTTGCCTCAAAACAAAAAAGGCAAAGGCACAGGGGCGCAAATCCACAGAACTTTACGGGGGGGGGTGTCAGGAAGTGGCACCGCAGAAAGAAGGCTCCAGAGCGTCGAAGGTGCAGGCATCTAGAGGGGTCCGGGGCATGCTCCCCCGGAAAATTTTTAAAAATTGGGTAGCTAGAGTTGCTCTGTTGATCATTTCAGGACTCTTCTATTAAATTTGCGCAGCCCAGATTTTGAAGAAAACAGAAGATACAGAAGATACATTTTCGCCAAAATTTAACTGAACCTCTTAGAAGTTATGGCCTGACGCCCACGATAGTCCAGAAACGTAAAAAATTTGTCCAGAAACGACTGACGCTACTTGTCTACGGTTTAGAATTTGGGGTGTCCACTACTGACGGCTGTATTGACTACAAATACATTGTACCGTCATCGCGAAGTCGAAATCTTGTTCTTGTACGAAGCTCAAACAAACAATATCTTTACCAACACTGCCAATGCCTAAAATACATGCTGTAGATAATTAAAGAATTTTTCACTTAAAACTACCAGTTGATTTTCAAGTGGGTAAGTGGGAATTGACAAGGGTCCAGACTACTGGGGAAATTCTATGATTTTGGCGCTCACTACTGGGGATGGCATTGGGCCTACTGGGGAACGTTCCCCAGTAGTTACACTGTTAAAAAATGCCCTGTTTGATGACGAGTCAGTTATGGTACAATCACATATCAAGGCGAACGATAAAATTGGTTAAGGTTCTTAGTCTACTCCTCAATAGGATAGTTTCGTGGGAAGAAATTTTCACTTTTTTCGTGATTCCGTCAAAATTCGCGGAAGATTATTGCGCGAACATTTCTTTAACAAGGGATTGGGAACTTTTATTACGATAAAAATTAATCTTCAGAAACTCTGCACTACTGCTCTGTTTATTGGTTATAAGGCGATTTTGTAAATAATATTCATGGAGGATTGAGATACATATAATGTCGTGTCGGTGATCTCATTAAAAAGTTCAAATTTTTTGGAGTTTATTCCCATATTGTTTGTGCTGTGAAGCGGAAAAGTTGTTTCCCGCGAAACTTCCCATTTTTCCAGATTCGCGAAAGTTAATTCTCTTCCCTTAAAGTGTATTTCATACATCTACTAAAAATATCACTCTATAAATTAGGTTAAATGAGAAAAACGAATGAAAAAGAAATAATTGAGCAAGAAAACATTTTATTCATTAGGATCATCTGGATTTTTGTTTCTTAGTCTTTTTATAGCTTTCTCCCACCATCCAAAACCCCAAAAATGTTTTCCTCCAAATTTAGGAGCAGGAGCTTTAACTCTTCGTTTCTCTGCTAACTTTCGCAAGTCCCATCAAATTTTCTTTTTTTGCAACAGTCTGACTAAGCGATCTGTAACTTGCTTCGTCACCCCAATCTATGTCCGTACTTACTAAAACGCGGAACCACCCAAAACGACCCAAAACAACCCAAAACGACCCATAATCAGGTCAAAACCAACCAAAACCATCCAAAGAAGTATAACTTACTTTTAAATCTATGATTTTAGGTAGAAAATCCCTGAAAATCCCCACAAATTCAACATATCCTATGAAATAACATCATTGTCTCTTTTAAATTCTTCTTTTGCCTTGGGACTTTCGTTGTCATAAAAAAGTCAGAAAGGCCTTTATGTTCATAAAAGCATTATTAAAAAATTGTGATGGAAGATTCAAGATAGGCTTGAAAAGCTGCAGGTGATTGAATAGGCCCCTGAGAGCGATTCACAAAAGGTTATTCCCCCATTCCGAAAATCAATAGCTAACAAAGCGCATTGTTAACATTTTTCGCCCCAAGAGGAAAGACAAATTTACAACGGAGGGATGATGTTTTGGAGAAAATTGGGGATTTTGAGGGGCTTTCTGCCCTCTTATTAAGTGAAAATGAAATTTTTTGGATAGTTGTGGGTCGTTTTGATCCAATTATGGATCGTTTTGGGTGGTTTTGGCCCGTTTCGGGCCGTTTTGGCTGGTTTTGGGGCGTTTCGAGTGGTTCCTCGTTTTAGTAAGTACGAATCTATGTCCCGCAATCTTTGCAGTAACATTTCTAATTTCTTAGATCCATTCACTTCATTTTCTATTGCTTCATCAACAAGAGATCAAAGCAAAGAAATCATCATTTTTTGCTTCAATTTCTTCCAGAAGGTTTGTCTTCGTTGTTGAAAAATTCTAATGTACTTGTTGTGAGAGACATACAGAAATGGCACAGCCTTCTCTCATAGGGACTGAAGCTCATTTAATTGGGAGTGGACAATGTTTATCATAAGGTTACCAAAAACATTACCTATAAAATGCTACTGTGGATGATTCAATGTGTTCAGAAATGAATTCATATCTTTCGAAGTTTGAATTCATCAAATTAATGTTCAGAAATTATACCTTCAGAAGTTTGAATTCATGAAATTGACAGCAACAATGAGTGTTATCTTTGCCAAGCTTGGATATCCTGCAGAAAGAATTTGCATCAACAATGTAATCTATAAAATTCAGCAAAAATGCTTAAAGCATATATAACAAAGAAAATGTAAAAAAGGCATGATATTGTTGGGACTGTATTGTTATAGTGAAAGCATATAAACAAACAAAATTAACATCACATAGCTACTAAAACTGAACACTAAGCTTTAAATCTACAGTGAAATCCTAAAGCCAACAAAAACATCAAAATCAACTGTATCAACATCAACAGAATTGTTTGCTATTTGGAACACTTCATGGAGGAAATCCAAACAAACAAGCCAGAATGATCATAATATGCTGCAACAAGAGCCTCACTTTGCAATGGCAATGTTTGTTTGTACTCTGTACAGCATCTTTTCCTTTCAATGCATTTTTACATTTCTTGACCAAGAAACAAACAATACAATTGCAGTATAAACTCTGCTTAGCATAGTTTCTTGAAACCTACTTTCGGATATACTGAGCCAAAGTAGCTCATCCTACCAAAAAAAATTCAAAGTTAAGGGTGCTTGATCATTACAGCAGTGTCTGAAAACACACACCAGGCCTTGCGATAAACAAAAATGCTGGTGCTTGACTAACTGAGCACCTTAAAATTTCCAGCCGCTCAATTAAGCTCCTGGAAACACATTGCATTGTATTGCCTACAATAAAACCACATTTGAACCACAGTTCTTTGAAGGTGTTTACAGCAGGCTGTTGTTTATACGGTTGTGACCCAGTTTACATCCTGACAATGTTAATGAAACTAAAGAAAGTATCAAATTGCAAAACAAATATATATCAGAATCTATGAAGTATTGTTTACACGGCACATAATTGCTGGAAACTAAGGTGCTCAATTGATTTAGCTCTTTGAGATGTCTAGGCTGATTTCTTCAATCAAGCTCAACCCCTCTCCTTCCAATGCCTGACGCACAAGTGAAAATCTCAAAACAGGCAATTCATATGGTTGACTGGGAAGAAAAGGGTGTCCCAGTCAACCTCATCAAGGTAATGAGGCCAGGGTGGAGGTGCACCTGGGAGATTACCTGTATTTTAACATGGTCATTGTAAACATCTTAAATATTAATTATATGGCTTAAGAGCAAAAAATTGAAAGCTAACTTACATTTATTGAATTTCGGAAGAATATAATTGCCTGTATGCTGTTGCAAAACTTGTCTGCAAGATCTTGGGAGAGTATGCAAACCTGAACAGCTTCATCTCCTAGCTTCTTTGAAGGCTCCCATGATGGATTATTGTTGCATCTGGTGACATCACCACTCATGTGACCATCAATGAAATCAACCTTTTGAAGCCTTCTTTTCAGCCTTGCTGGAAAATTATACACCTTTTTGTTTCGACCGCTTCTATTATACTTTACAACCTGAGACCATAATGCATCATTATCTTTCAGATCTAGGCCTTTGTACAATCCAGCATTGATATTATGCTTGAATACAACAACAGCGCATTTATCGTCATGACCTTTCTTGCAAGCCCATTTGAGTGCAAAATTGTAGAATGGTGTCAAGTAAAATCCATTGCCGTGAGAGAAGTCCTGCATCTGCCTTCCATTCGAAAGATCAACCCCACTAAGCCTGATATTCTCTGCTGAATCATGATCTGTGCCATGGTACCAAAGTCCCTCTTGTACTTCAGGTGATGGCACAGCAAGTTCCAAGTTTACAAGGTTTCTAGCTTCATTCATTGTTGTATTGATGCATGACACTTTTAGAAGCCAACATGGGGCATCTTCATCCTCCTCATTTTCACGCTCCGTTTCTTTCACAAACCATTCATTCAATGGCATGTCATGAGGGAAAGCTGGACAATCTTTTTTAAGAAAGATATCATACTGAAACATGTGATCAAGGTACAATTCAACCCAGTATGTCAAGCTTTGGTGCTGCAAAAGATCATGTTTATTGATGTCGTTATACAACAATCTTGCACGTGCCTCTGTGAAACCTGATTTGGTGAGGATCTCAATTACATCATTTGTTTCCTCCTCAATTAAATGGATTCGATGACAGAGAATCTCTTTCAGATAATATAAATCTGTTTGGTGACCACGAAACTCTTCATCAATGTTTGCCAATTCTCTTGCAGTCGAGCTGTTCAAGCCAAGGGCAGCAAGAGCGAGCTCCTCGTAAGAAAAATCTACTGAATCTCCAAAATTCTTGTGAATAAACTCCTTTTTCTTGGTCTTCATTAATTCTAGAGCTGCATTTTTTGTAATTCGCAACTCTTCAATGGCAGGCTTAGCCCCTGAGTTGTGCTTATAAAATTGTAGAATTTGGTCAACCATGTATGCCAAATCTATCAATTTCTTTCTCAAAGCTCTCAAATCTTGCATTTTCTTACTTACCTCACTACCATCATCACATATTTTCTCAACTAACTTATTGGTATGAAGAGTTATGTCACTCAATATCAGCAGTACATCCCCAACATTAAGATGGCCAAGTTTAGGCAACTTACTTGTCTCCTCTTTTTGGGTTGACATAGCTATTGGCTCTTTTGTAACAGGACTGACCTGGGCATTCACGTTCCAAGAAATTTGAATTTGAACCACAACCCTGCCCAGGAACGTTATAGGGATCCATGAGGTTACTTTGTGATAGTAATCACCAAGATACTCCATGGCTTGTTCAAGGTAACGATCTGACTTTAAGGAAATATTTCGCAGAGAATCCAAGGAAGAAGGCTCACTGCCTAATGCAAGTGGAGGGTGAACATTACTTCTATATGTTGTAATTTGAATGATTGGATAGCAAGGAGCCATTTTGAAGCAGAGAGGGCAGCACCTACAAAATGAATATACGTGTCAATATTAGTACAGACTGCATTTCAGAAAATTTGCTGTAAGTGGGACCCGTTTTTGAGCATTTTACCCAAATACACACCTAAATCAGGACTTCAGGTAATTTTGTGCTGCAAAAATGCAATATTTTTACATGTTAAAAGGGCAAATATCTATATATATAAAACAGAACTGTTTGTATGTATGTATGTATGTATGTATATATGTTCGCTTATAACTCAAGAACCACTCTACGGACTGAAAAACAAAAGGTATCTTTGTAATTGGCATTTTCCGGAGAGTGTCCTCGGCGAAAAAATTTTTCAAAAACGTTAAGAATTAAAAGAATTCAATAACAGGTAAATAGGTAGTAGAATGGAAATAAAAGCAACGGGATTCTGATTTCTTGCAGCCATGCTGACGTCAAATTAATCAACATGATGCTTATTAGTTATGCAGTCGGCAAAAGTCGATTGATACAAGAAACGATCAATACGTCAAATTAAACATGTGAATGAATGGTAATTCAGAAAAGTCTCCACTTTGTTAAAAGAAAGTTCAAAAAATACAACCCGGCATCGACGGGTACCAGGGCTAGTAGAACTATATTCTTATTAGCACAGTCATAGTAACATGTTATTGTTTTTCAGGTGCAAAGCAAAGTTTCAACTCTTTGTTTGATTGTATTTTATTGAATTGGAAAAGAGCATGCTTCATACACTTAAAAATGTTTGTTGCAGTAACCATTAACCAAACAAACTCTGGAATAAGCGAACAACACAGGAGCAGAATAATAACCCCTTTAACTGACCAAGGGGCTCAAACAAGCTTCCCGAAGACTTGCTTAAATTAACAGTGTATAACAATGCTTTATTGTTCTAATCTATAGCATTATATCAAATTCAATTTAATTTCAATTCACAAAATACAAGGAGCTAAGTACAATAACATGAAATTGAAATACTTATCAGGCCTGAGCCACGAAACAAAATTTAAACTAAACAAAAAGCAAATAAGTTAAAGCTTAATAAGCTATATTAATAAAAAACTGAACTTTAATGCATAAACCAAGATGAAATCAAAATATAAAGCAATCTATAGTCATAGAATACAAAGTTTTCGATAGATGTGAAGCAACAGTATGTTTTGTTTTATCACCCAAATGATAATTAGGTTGTTTGGAAAAAAGTAGGAAACAAATGTAGTTAGTTGTACCCCTGGCATAGCTCACTTACGGCTTTTATCAAAGTCTTTGTTTCATTTTTTCTTCTTTTAATTCCATTCCTCCAGAAACAATCCAAATAAAATTTGCGTATCTGTTAGCCATATAATTTTTGTTTTTTTTGTAATTTTGATACAATTGCAGTGGGGTAGACAAATGGCTGTGTGGCCTTTAGTTCCAGGCAGTATCAGTGTTTTTGTAAAGTAATTTGCAAGTATGTAGAAGTTTGTAATGTTTCCTGTAAAATATCAAGGTAAAGAATTGTTCACTTATTTTTAAAGTATTTTTGAAAGCCTTTTTGTGTATGAAGAATGAGTACATAGCATGGTGGGTTTGACAGGAATGCATATACACAGGTATATATATATAGGGACACTTTTGTGCCAAAAGTGTAACGAAACATGCGTAACAAAATGACTTTAGCCTCAATCCAATGAAAACCAATTCATACAAAAGACAGCAAAAGGCTCAAAATCAAAGATTTGGAATAATGAATTCCTGGAACTGTTTCATGACATCATTGTTCAGGAATGCAAAGTGCTTATTAGCTAGGCATTTACGTTAGACCAGTTTTGCAGGTTAAAAAACAAAAGAAATTGGCAGTGTTGGGTGGTGCAATAATTTAGTGGTCTAAGGAGAAGGGTTTTTCAAAAATACAAAACCACAATGTGTTTATAGCAGCTGCATGCCTTTTCATCACTCGTTAGAGTCACCCAGCAGACAATATTTTTATGCAAAGGGTTTTTTCACCATTGTCATCATCATCATCATCATCATCATCAATCATTGGTAGCATAATCATCATCATCGCCATCATCATAAACCTTTGTTAGTATCATTGACCTACCAGCATTCTTCATACACAACAACACGGTAACTATCTTTTATATAAGAAATAAAACTATTTAAAGAGATAAAACAGCTTAGTGAGAATTCCACAACTGTATATCCCTGCAACCACAATTTTTAAAAATATTGTTGACTTTCCTGGACTTCCCAAACTTGTTAATTTCCTTGTTTTCAAACTTTCAATTCATTAACAGGCAAAAACAAACTTGCGCCTCTTATTAGGGAAGAAAACTGATAAAAATCCTAATTCAACCCTTGTTAAGCATAGCACTTTTCAAACACTGCTGGTAGTTGGATCCCCTTGGATTCAGAATCTCCATGTTCATCTTTTGAAGAGTTACATACAAAGTTACCGACAGTTTTAATAATCTATTAAATATATTTTTATGTACATTTTCTATCTTATAAGAAAGTTTTTTTGGCCCAGTAGTGAAACTTTCTTAGGTATTTCATGTTTTCAGTATCAAAACTTTCCTGTAACTTTCTTAATTTCATTATCAGAAGCTCCTGAAGCTATTTCAGGTCTTAAAGAAAGTATCAATAAAGTTAAATATTACTTATGGTTAAAAATACGACGCGAAATTCAAGTCCATATAGCTCCAGCTTGTATGAAGTCGCGAAGAGAAAATGGCGGTTTCATTTCCTCATCATCCTCGCATAGATGATAGCCATAAAAAACCTTCGATAAGAATATTCAAAATTATGAAACAGTTTGTATACTCAAAAGTCTCAACATTGACATGATTGCACATTAGTCAAAGTTGCATTTTGCTAAACTTACCGGAGTGGAAAGTAATGAGAGTTTTAATTTTACGACATTTTCTTCAGTTCATTTCATCGCACTCTGAAGTGAAACGCGCCGCGCAGCCGCAGACGCCGATTTGTGGATTGGAACCGAATGTTTGCTACAAACTATGACGACATAAGACTTAAACACAACAAAAGCATAATCATCTTGCGTGTTACGAACCAGTTGCATCAGCAACAGTCAACGCAGATTAAAAAATCAAATGCTCAAGAAAACTAAAAAACAAGCAAGAAAAGCCAGTCTTAAAAATTCGCCAGTAGTCATTCCCTTTGTTAAGAAACCAGTTTGTTGACTCTGGTATTTGCTTAGCTATTTCATTATCTGCATTTCCAGTTTATTATGTTTTTATCATAAAGCATGATAGTCCCCCATCTTGTCTACACAGACTCAACTGGTGTTTGTTGCCCGACGAGTTGAATTGAATTAAAACTTTTCAATTCATTTCAACTCATCTGGAAACAAACACCGCAGTTAATTCTGTGTATGCGTATACTATTGCTTTGTGGCATTTCGTAGCTCTTCTCTTATCAAGGACATTTAATAGAACCTGTGGCACTCACATTGAAAAGGATCTACATCAGAATGTAGGCCTTCTTAACTTAATTCTTTTAAATGCTGGACCAACCAGCCAGCACAGCCTCTTTTCAGATGTCACCACCACGCCCCTATTCTCTGGTTGTGTAAAGATTTCCCATAAAGGAAAGACTTTTCTCCCCAAACCTGTCAGTTCCATGACGGCGTAAAAATTGTTGAATTCCCACAACCTGAATATTTTCTTTGCCACAGTATCCTCTAACAACGCTTCAAAAACCGCCAACAATCTTCAAACATTGAGCAAAGTACCTAACAACGGATGGATTTGTTTGAAACTCCTACTTCAAGTCATAAAACTCGACGGCTATACCCATCAATGCAGCTATGTATGCAAAACCCAAAGGGTTTGAGTTTGTCATGACCATCCAGGTGCCATAGGATGTTTGGTCTCGACACAACATACCTTCGTCTCTTCAATCTATGGTGAAGCTGCCTTTTAACGCAATCTGAGTCCAAGTATTAAAGTGTTTGCCTGACTACTTCACGACTAATCACAAGACAATGAACACTCAAAATCTTCTGCCACATCCCTGTATACCCAACTAAACTGCCACTACCAGAAAACTTATTTTGAATTGCTTGCAGTAGAACTTCTGCCGGACTCACATTAACTCTCCGTTAATGCTTTCCCTTTAAGGATTCTTTTTAGCTGGCGTCAACTGAGTTTGCAAATTTTGTCTTCTTAAGAGGCAAGCTAATATTTCCTTTTGACTGAAGCCAAGTCTAAGATAACTCTCAATTTATCCATTCCTTTCGTTCTCTTCATCCACAGGCATGTAGTTTCGATGACAATCACATTAAGTCCAAGTAGGCCAGAACTGAATTGGTAAGCACGTGCAGGAAAAGTGGCAGTAAAGTGACAATGAAAGTGGCAGCAAGAGTGGTAGTAAAACTGGTAGTAAAAGGCGCAGCAAAGTAAAACTGGCAGTAAAACTGGCAGTAAAAGGTGCAGCAAAAGTGGCAGTAAAACTGGCAGTAAAACGTACAATTAAAGGGGCATTAAAAGTGGCAGCAAAATTTATTACAGGTAGTAAAACAGGCCGAAAAATACGTTTTAGACAGTAAAACAGGCAGTAGATTGTGAAGTATGCAGTAAAATAGGCAACAACTGTTGATTGCCATGAAAATATTTGGTACGCATAGCCCCTATGGGCCTAAATGGAAAGGACAAGAATTGTTTTCAGTTAAAAGCATTTCATGACGTACAGCGAGGCTATTATGCCATCAAGGTGTTCTTCAGCAGGGACCAAATTCTGTTCTTCACCATAATTCGAAAAGAGACGGGAAACACTTAGTAGTCTAAGTCAGTTCGGTGGGCGCCAGAACAGAATAATGCAGAAATCAAGAATCAAGAATGGTATCATGGACTGTGGTTTGCCATACATGCATTTATTTACTTTGAGATACACACTTTTTTCGAATGGGTGAAAAAGCCCAAGCGTGTGTTAAGTGGGTTCCTGGTATGACCACCATTAGGCTTTGCTCCTGTATCGAAAAAAACCTTTCAAGTTACTTGAATCCCAAGCTCTTCCTTATATTTCAAACCTTTTTTCCGCAGTCGGCATACACCTGCCAGTCATCTTTATTTTCTCTCCCGCAGCCCTACCAAAACATTCTCTCGCTTCTGTCACTGCAAACTGCAACGCCTTTCCGTGTTGACCAGTTTTTTTGGTTGAAAAGTTTCTTCCACGGTCTCATTTTCAGCTTCAGATATTAAGTTTGCCTGCTGAAATATAATTTGTCCCCTCAATTAAAGTCCCTTGAAGTTAACTTTGTTCCTAAAAATAAAGTTTTCCCAACGAAATAAATGTCCCATCAAATAAAGTTTGCTCATTAAAATAAAGTCTATCCTAAAAACAAAGTTTGTTCCTTACAATACAGTTTGTCCTTTATGATTAAGCTTGTCTATTGGAAATTAAGTATTCATCGCGAAATAAATGGTGCATTTATCGAGTTTTATATTGTTTGTCCCTGATATAAAGTTTGCTTCAGAAAGTTGTTATTGTCTAGAGTTTCTTAATAAAGCTTCTCTGGCCGTAACGGGCTCCCGTAGCTTAAGTAGGTTTTTATGCATTGAAAGACATCATAGAAATGGAACAGAGCTGTGAGATTTAAGGTAGAGAAGACAATGTATCAGTTGTTTGTTTTGACCCACTTTGTTATAGAGCAACTTTGGTGCTAATTACCCTAGAAGCGGTAGCTTATAAGACAAAAAGGGTCACCACTGGGCTACAAAGATGGCAGTTCGAAGCAGGCTAGCATGCACAGAAGAGGGGGAGATAGCACCGTGTGGACACAATGAGTGAAAACTTGTTAATCACATTAGAAATAGAGGCTAGCCCTTGCCCCAAAGCGCGCTGCGCGGGCTTTTGCGCTTCGCGGTCATTTCCGGCCTTGCAACCGTTGCTTATGGATGGGTTAGTTCCAAAAAAATAAATCAGTTAGATGAAAGAGGGTGCTTATTAGAAAGGGGATCGTACAAAAACGGGAACTAATAATTTGAGCTTGCGGATATAAAATATGTACCGCCGCACCTTAATAATTATTGTAGATTTTACTCGAATCCGAAACGCCTTGTCTTTGAATCTGCGCTCGGGTAAGAAAAATGGTCTAAAAATAGCGTTTTTAAATATAGTTTCACTAAGAAAACACAGACATGAGCTGGGTATAATTCTTAGAGATAACGATATTGATATAATTGGCTTAAGTGAGACACGCCTAGATGGATCAGTGAAAGACCCGCATGTCAGCCTAAGCGGGTATAAAATTTACCGAAACGACCGGGATACTAGCGGTGGGGGTGTGGCATTCTATGTAAAAGAGGGCTTGCCTGAACCTATTGTAAGGATAAAAAGTAATGAATTGGAACTTTTGGCACTTGAGTTTTCACCGGAATTTGGAAAACCTTTCTTTGTCGTGTGCTGGTACCGGCCCCCTACTTCAGGAGCAGATCAAGTCTCATTTGAAAACCTAAGAGAGACTCTGAAAGAACTGGACAAGGAAGAAAAGGAGACAATTCTAATTGGTGATACCAACTGCGATTTCAAAAACAATCAAAACACAAACACCAAAAAGCTCAAACAAATCTATGCCGAGTTTCAATTCTGCCAGAAAAACCAAAATTTTTTGGAAAATTTTTTAAAACATTTTTGGGAAATTTAAAAGGGAAAAAAAACCAAATTTTGGGGAAAAAAAATTTTTAAAAAAAAGGAAAAAAAAAAAATTTTGGCAATTTAAATTTGGGAAACTCCGGGGGGAAAAAGGGGAAAATTTTTTCGGGTTTTTAAGATTTTTGGAGAGTTTGGGGGGTGGAAAACAAAAGGAAAAACCTTTGATTTTGAAAAGTTTCAAATTTTTCCCGGTTTAAAAAACAAAAAAAGGGAAAAAAAACGGGCCTTTGGGTTTTAGTTCCCAAACCCTTGGAAATTTCAACCTTTTTTCCAGAAAAAAAAAAAAATAAAAAGGGAAATGCAATTTTTAAAAAAATTTTTAAAAGGGAAAAAAATTAAATTTCTTTTAAATTTTAAATTTTTTGGAAAATAGGTAAAGTAACCCTTTTAAAAAATGTTTAAAGGGGACCGTTAAAAAAATTTTAACCGCCCAAAAATTTTTAAAAAAAATTTTAAACCAATTTAGGTTTTTGTGAAATAAAAAATTTGGTTTTTAAAAGAAAAAACCAAAGGCCCCTTTAAAAAAA
Source organism: Chrysaora quinquecirrha (assembly GCA_014526335.1). NCBI lineage: Eukaryota > Metazoa > Cnidaria > Scyphozoa > Semaeostomeae > Pelagiidae > Chrysaora > Chrysaora quinquecirrha. The sequence continues at coordinate 3,242,817 of JACTAT010000031.1, forward strand.
AAACTTTTTTGAATTTTAAAAAACCCAAAAAAAAAGGGATTTTTAAATGTTTTTCTTTTAAAATTTTTTAAAAAAAATTGAAACCAGGAAAATTTAAAAAAAATTTTTTTTTTCAAATTTTTTATTTATAAAAAAGCTTAAATTTAAAATTTCCCCTTTTTTAAGTTATTTTTTAAAAGGAAAGGAAATGCCTAAAAGGAAAAAAATTTAATTTAAACCCCAAAAAAGAAAAAAAAGAATTCTTTTTTAGGGAAAAGAAAATGAAAATTTTTTTGGGGGGCTTTAAACTTTTAACAAAGTTTAATTGAAATGAAAGGTTTTAACCGGGTTTAAATTTTGGTTTGGAAGAAGGGCCCTTCAAACCCAAAAATTAAAAATTTTTTTAGAAAAGGGGTAAATTAATTTTTAAATTTAAATTTCTTTAAAATTGGGGAAAGGCCCGGGTTAAACCTTTTTTTAAAAACAAAAAAAATGCCGGTTTAAAATTTTTAAGAGGGTTTTATTTCCCCCAAAAAGAAGGGGTTTTCAAATAAAATTTTCCCTATCCTTTAAAGGTGGTTTTTCCAAAATTTTCTTCCCTTTTGATGGGTTTTTTTAAATTAAATTTTGGGCCCCCCAAAAAGAATTTTAATTTTTAAAAATTTTTTTTGGGAAATTTTAAATTTGAAAAAAAGGGGCAAAAAAGTTTTTCCCCCTTTTTTGGGTTTAATTTTTTCTTTTAAATTTGTTTTTTCCTTTCCATAAACCCTTTTTCCCCCTTTTTTTAGGAAAGAAAAAATTTGGTTTCCCCCTTTTTCCCTTTTTTTTAAAAAGGGGAATTTTGGTTTTTAAAACGGGAAAGGGGTAATTTTTTTTCCCCCCCTTTTTGGGGGTTTCTTTTTAAGGTTTTTTCGAATTTAGGTTTTGTTTTGGGTTTCTTTTTTGATTTGGTGGGGTTTTTTTTTCCCAAATTCTTTTGCCAAGGTTTTAAACTGCCTGGTTAAAAAATTTTTTTTGGGACCCTTTTTTCCTAAACCCCTTTTAAATTTGTTTCCTTAATGAAAATTTGGGTCAAAACGGTTTTTTTAAACTTTTTGCCAAAAACAAATTTGAATTTGGGGAAAATCTTTTTCAAAAAGGTTTTTTGGAAATTTGCCCAAATTGTAAATTTATTTAAATTTTTGTTTTGCCCTTTTGGTTTAAATTTTTTAAAAAAAAAAATTTTAAAAGAAATTTTAAATTTTTTTTATTTTTCCAATGTTCATTTCCCCTTTGAAAAAATTTTGGAATTTTGGGGCCAATTTATCCCAACCCCCTTTTTTCCCCTTTAAAACCCTTTCCCCTTTCAAAAAATTTTTTTGAAAAATTTTTTAAAACAATTTTTTTTGCAAAAGTCCCCTTTGCCCTTTGAAATTTTAAAAATTTTGAAAAATTTTAAAATTTTAAATTGAAATTTGAAGGGGAAACACAAATTTTCCAAATGGAGGAAAAAGGGGTTAGCCCAAAAAATTTTAAATTTAAAATTAAAAAAAAAAACCAAATTTTTAAAGGAGGAAACCAAAATTTTAAAACCCTTAAAAAAAAATAAAAAAAAAAAAAATTTTAAAATTATCATAAAAGTTTTGGAAAAGTTGAAACGGTTTGGGAAATTAGGGCCCAAACCCCAAAATTGGGTGAAAGAAAATTTTGGAGGGCTTTAAAAGTTTTTAAAAGGCAAATCTTATAAAAGGGGGCCCAAAAAACCTTTAGTTTAGGGGGAGGGTTTGGGTCCCAAATTTTCATTGGAGGGTCTAAAAACCCAAAAAATTTTTCCAAAGGGCTTTCCCCGGGGTTGCGGGTTTGGGGCCCAAAGAAAAATTTTAACCAAAAGGTTTTTTTAATTTTGGCAAAAATTTGAAAAGTTAAACAAAAATTTTAGAAAACCAAGCGGGTTTGGAAGGAGGGAAAAATTTTTTTTCCAAAAAAAAAACTTTTTAGCGAAAATTTTTCCGGGTGGGGAAAAACGGGAATTTTGGGGATTTTAAAAAGGGGAAAAAATCCCTTTTTCTTCCTTTTTTTTTTGGTGAGGTTTGGGAATTTTCCCGGAAAAAGCGAAAAAATTTTTGGGGGTTTTTTCCAATTTTTTAAACCCAGAGGGAAAAAAAGCGTTTTTAAAAGCTTTTCCCAAGCCCGTTTGGTTTTTCTTTACCGCCAAAAAAAAATTTTTAAAAAGAAAAAAAGGGGGATTTGGGTCGGTTAAAAAATTTTGAACCAAAGAAATTTAGTTAAAAAAATTTTGGGTTTTGTTAAAACCCTTTTAACCCTTTTTTCCCAAAAAAAAAAAATTTTTAAAATGAAAAAACCCCAAATTTGTCCACCAAAACTGTTTTTTGAAAAAAAATTTTTTTAAATTTAACATTTCCCAAAACCCTTTTGTAAATTTATTTTTCATGGATAATTTTTAAAAAATTGTGATTTTAAATTTGGGCCCAAATTTTTGTTTCCAAATTATTTTTAAAAATTTCCCTTTTAAAAAAATTTTTAAATTTTTAAATTTTAAAATTTTTTTTGGTTTTTTTTCTTTTTAAAAATTTAACCCGTTTAAATTTTTAAATTTCCCTTTTTTAAAAAGAAAAATTTTAAAAAGGGAAAATTTAAAATGACCCCTTTCCCTTTAAGTTTTAGAAAATTCCCCTGAAAAAAAGAAATTTTTAAAAAAAAGAAATTGAAACAAATTGTTTTTATTTTAAAGAAAAGATTTTCCAAGGTTAACCTTTCAAATTAAAAAATTTTTGGGAAAAATTTAAAGAAATTTTCTTTAAAAACCCTTGCCCCCCTTAATTTTTTTTCTTAAAAAAAAATTGTTTCCCGGCACTTTCCCCAAAATTTTTCACAATTTTTGGGGGAAACGGGTTTTTAAAAAAACAAATTTCCAAAATTTTCCAAATTGTTGAAAAGGGGGAATTAACTTTTTTCCCCAAAAAAACCCTAATTTTCCTTGGGTTTAAAAGGTTTTAAGGAGTTTTCCCCCCAAAAAAAATTTTTAAAAAACCCCCAAAAATTTTTTAAAAAATTTTTCCCAATTTCCCCAAAAATTTTTAAAAATTTTTATAAAGTTTTTGGCTTTCAAAGAATTTTTGGGGTTTTTTAAAAATGGGAAAAAAATTTTCCCAAAATTTCCCTTTTAAAATTTAAATTTTGTTTTTTCCCATTTTAAAACGTTTTTCAAACACATTCTTTAAAGGGAAATTTTTGAAAGGGGGAAAAAAATGATTTCTTTCCCCTTCCCCCCCTTGAAGCCTTAGTTTTTCCGGAAAAAAAAATTGTTTCTTTTCCTTTTTTTGGTGGGGGCCCTGGTGGGTTTTGGGGTTTCCCAAATCGTCGGTTTGGGGTTTCGGGATTTTTTAAGGGAGGGGTTTTTTTCCCACCTTGGCAAATATTTTCCAAAGGTTTCCCTGAAAATTAAATTTTGGTTTTTATTTTTTTTAAACCAAATTTTTGAAAAAAATTTTAATAAAAAACCCTTTGGCCCCAAAGAAAACCCATTTTTTTGGGCAATTTTCCCAAAAAGGAAAATTTGGGGGGGGGTTCCTTTCAAATTTTGCCAAATTTGCAAATTGGGAAAAATTTCTGAAATTCATCCTTTCCGGGGTTTTAAAAATTTCCCCAAAGAAATTTTAAATTCCCCCAAAAGAAAAAAAAGTGGGGTTTTTGGGTTTCCCTTCCCCAAACCTTTTAAATTTCCCAAAAGGAATTTTTTTAAGGAAAAAATTTAAAAGGGTTTTGTTTAAACCCAAAAACTTTTTTTCCCTAAAAAACCCCTTAAAAAATTTAATTTTTCAACAAAAAACCCTTTTTTGAAAATCCCTTTTTAAAAAGAATAATTTTATAAAAATTTAAAATTTTTTAAAAATTTTTTTGAAGGGGGCCTTTAATTTTGATTTTTTCCCAAATTTTTTTTTTTTAAAAAGGGGGGAAATGGTTTTTTTTCCAAAATTTTTTTTTTTAAAATTTGAATTGAAAAGGAAAATTTTAAAAAGAAAATTTGGGAAAAATTTCCCATTTTAAAATTTTTTAAAAAACATAAAAAAAAAAAAAAAAAAAAAAAAATCAAGAAAAAAGTTTTTCCCAAAAAAATTAAAAAAAAAAAAACCCAAACAAAATAAAAGGGATTTTTAAAAAGTGTTTTTGGTTTTGGAAAAAGAAATTGCCCAGAAGAAAAAAATTTATTTAAATTTTAAAGGGGACCCTTTGGGTAGAGAAAAAATTTTAAAAAAAATCCCAGAGGGCTTAAATTTCCAAAAAAAAAAAGGGAAAAAAAGGGGAAAGGGAAAATTTAATCATTTTAAAAAATAACAAAAGGATTAATTCGTCGGAGGGTTTGGGGAAAAATTAAAAGGGAAGGGAAATTTAAAAAAAAGCTACTTAATTTTAAAAAACTTTTACCTTTTAAAAGGGAAAATTTTCAAGGGAAAACAAAAGGGGGTTTGGAAAAAAAAAATTTTTACCGGGGAAAAAGAAAAATTTAAAGAAAAAGTCCGGGAAAAATTTTTACCCAGGTTTTTGGTGAACCGGAAGGAAAGGGGGTTTTGAAAATATGTTTCCCTTTCCCCTTTTTGGTCAAGAATTTTTGGGAGAAGGGTAAAAGCAAAAAAACCCTTTTCCTTAAAAACAGTCCTGTTTTTTAAAAAAAAAAAAAAAATTTTTCCCCCTTTTAAAGATTAAGGAAAAAATTTTAACCTTGGTTTTAAAATTTAAGGAAAATTTAAAAATTTTTAAATAAAAGGGAATTTTGCCAAAAGAAATTAAAAAAAATTTAATTTAATGGGTTTGTAAAAATTTCGAAAATGGGTTTTTAAAAGTGGTTTAAAAAATTTTTTAAAAAAATTTTTTGGGAAAATCAAAATTTTTTTCCCCCCTTTAAAACCCTTTTTTCATTAACTTTTTTTGAAATTTTTAAAACCCGTTTTTTACTTTAAACAAAAACTTTTTTTAAAATTTTTTTTAAATTTTTTTTAAAAAACCCCAAAAAAAAATTTGATTCTTTTTTTTTTTTTTTTTTTGAAAAAAATCCCCTTGAAAATTTAATTTTTTTTTTTTTTGTTTACTTTTTTTAGGTTTTTCCCTTTGGCAAAATTTAAACCCTTTTAAAGGGGTTTTTTTTTTTTTCCCCCTTTTTAAAAAGTTTTTTTTTCCCCCAATTCGGGTTTTCCTTTAAAATTTTTTTTAAAAAAAGAAAATTTTTTTTTTAAAAAAATTTTTGGGTTAAAAAAAATCTTTGAAATTGGGGAAATCTGATTCCAAAAATTTCCACCGGTTTAAAATTTTTTTGTGAATTTTTTTTTTTTAATTTTTAAAAGACCCTTGGGCCCGAAGCAAGGCCCCCCCCGAAAGTTAAATTTTAATTTTTCAAAAGGAAAATTTTTTTATTCCAGGCTTTCTTTTTTCCTCCCAAATTGGGGTTTGTTGGAATTACTTTTTTCCAAAATTCTTCCAAAGGTTTTTGGGAAAAGGGTTTTTCCCCAAAAAACCCTTTCCCCCAAAAAAAAAAATAAAACCCTTAAAATTTTTAAATGTTTCCCCCCCCGGTCGGATTTTCAAAAACCCTTTAAAGAATTTTGTTTGGGTTTTTTTTTTAAAAAAACTTTTTTAAAACCCCCTAATTTTTTCTTTTTAAAAATTTATTAATTTTTTTTCAAAAAATTTAACCCTTTCACCCAAGGGTTTTCCCCAAAGCATTCCCTTTTTCAGTGGAACCCTTTTGTTTTTCGTTTTTTTAAAATTTTATAAAAATTTTTTTTTGGGGGAAAATGTGGCCCCTTTTCCCTTTTTTTCCTTAAAAAGTTTTGGTTTTTTTTTTGGTTTAAAAGTTGTTTTCTTTTTTTGGCCTTTTTGGGGGAAGGGGTTGATTTGGTTTTCCCAGCCTTTTTGGGCCTTTTGGCGGGGTTCTGGTATTTTTTCCCTTGGGGAACTTTTTGGGGCATTCCTTTTTACACAAAAAATGAGGGAACGCCTGAAAAAATTCCGGTTTTTTTAGTTTTTTGAAAATTTTTTTCCCCTTTAGGCCAAATAACCACCTTTGGGGGCCCGCCAAATGTTTCATTTAAACCCATTTCCCAAATTTGGGGAAATTCCCTTTAAAAACTTCCTGTTTTTTCCTGGTTTTAAGGGGTTTTGCCCGGAAAGTTTTTTGGCAATCGGTTTTTTCCTTTCCATCCTTTTAAATTTCCCCTCCCCTTAAGAAAAAATTTTGGAAAAGAAATAGGGAAAATTTAAAGGGGGTTTTTACTTTTTTTTTTCCCTTTAAAAAACCCTTTCAAAAGGAAAAAAATTTCCCTAAAAAATTTCCCCAAAAATTTTAAAACCCCCCCGAAACCCCCTTTAAATTTTAAAATTTAAAAGGAAAAAAAATTTTTGAAGAAGCCTTGTTTGGGCAAGCAATCTTTTTAAAAAACTTTGGCTTTTCTTTTCCCCCTCCCCTTTAATTTTTTAAAAAGTTTTTGGTCACCTTTTTCTTTGTTTTAAAATTTGTTTAAAAGGGGGAAAATTGGGAAAAAAGGAAAAAAAATGTAAATTTAAATTGGTTAAAATTTAAAATGAAAACCCTAAAATTAAATTATGGAAAACAAAAGGAAACCCCCAAACCCAAAAAAAAGGGGAAAAAAAAAAAACTTTAAACCAAATAATAGACCTTTAAGGGTAAAAAATTTTCCCTTCCTTTTTAGGAAAAATCTTCAAACCCAATAAAAGTATATCATTAAACCCATTAAAAATTTTTCCGGGATTTTAATCCAAAAGATTTTTACAAACCCAAAACAAATTTTAAATTTTCAATCCAAAAGCCTTTGGGAAAATAAAGGGTTTTCAAAACTAAAATTTGAATCCGACGGGGAATTTAAAATCCCCCAAAAAAAAGAAACAAAACCCCCAAACCCGGGGAAAAAAAATCCCCAAGGGTTTCTTTCCCCCTATTAAATTTAAAGATTTTGAAAAATTTTAAAATCAAAGGTATTATCCAGATCTCTTAAAACACCAAAAGGGTTTGATTTTTGGGAAACCCAAAATTACAATAGGAATAAACAAAAAAATTAAAAAAAACGAGAAGTTTTAAAAACGAACCGGGAAAACCCCAAATTAAAAATTCGAAAAAAAATGAAAAAAAATTTGGGATTTATATTTTGGGGTTTTGGCCGTAAAAAAATAGGGGGTTTTTTAAAATAAAAAAATTAAAAAAAATTTTTTTAAAAAAAAATACAATTCTTGGGATCTGTCTTAAAAGGAACAAGCCCTAAAACCAAAACTTGAACCTCCGAAAATTTTTCCCACAAAACTTAACCTTGATTTTTAAACAAAAATTCAAAATAACCCAAAAATTTCAAATTAAGAAATCCTTATCATTAAATAAGTTTTGAATTCTTCAAACCAAAGAAAAGGGTATAAAAAATTTTTCACACCTTTAAGAAAAATTAATTAAACCCCCTTTCAAAATTAAAAATTTTAAAGGGTTTTAAAAAGATTTAAAAACGCCTTTTAAAAGGGATTTTTAAAAAGGGAATTAAATAAAATTTAAATTTTTTTTGTTTTGCTATTTTGATTATAAATTTAAAAGGTTTTTTGAAAAATTTAAATTGAAAATTTTCCCCCTTTTTTTCCCTTTTTTTCCAAACAACGGTTAGGAATGGTTTTTATTTTCCATTGCCTTTTTCCCTTAACCCCCTCTTTAAAAATTTTCCAAAAAATTTCTCCCCAAGCCATTTTCCGTGAAATCAAAAAGAAATTTGTTTGGGGTGGCCCCAAAAAGGGTTGGGAGAATTAAAAATTTTTAGGAATTAAGCATTTATTTTTGGGAAAATTTTAAAAGGTTTTTATTTAAAAAATTTTGAAATGGAAAAAAATTTGAATTTTGATTTAAAGGTTTTTTTGGGGAAAAATTTAAAAAAAAACCTTTTGGGAAAGTTTTTTTTTAAAACCCCTTTTTTTTTGGGGAAAAAATTTTTAAAAAACCAAATCTGCTTTGTTTTGGCCAAGTTTTGCCCAAAAAATGGGGTAATAAATGAAAAAAATCAGGAAGAAATTTCCCCAAAAGTTTCCTTTGTCAAAGCATTAATTCAAAACAAAAATTTTATTAAAAAATTTTTTATTTGAAAAAAATTTTTTTTTCCCCCTTTTGGAAAATAACCCAAAAAAAAGTTAAAAGGTTTTTTGTTGGGTTTTTTTTTCATTTTCAGCCTACCTTTTTTTTAATTTTTTCCCTTAGTTATAAAATTTATTTGGGTAAAATTTAAACTTTTTGGGTCGGGGTTTCCCCCATTCCAACTTTTTTACCCCCCTTTTTTTTCCCCCTTTCCTTTTGGTCCTTGGGAAAATGGGAGGGTTAAAAAAATTTTAAATTTAAAATTTTTTAAATAAAACCCCTTACTTTTTTCCCACTTTTTGGTGGGGTTTTTAACCTGAAATGTTCACTTTCCCGCGTAACGTAACACTCTAAATTCCCGCCAAAATGGAATTTAGGAAAATTGAAAGTGAGGCCAGCACTTTATGGCGTTTTACGATGCCTACCACACCTGTGTGTAACCATTTCAAGCCATTTCTCCTTTCAAGAAAGACGAGAAATAACAGAATGACTTGAAATCGCAATTTGCACTCCAACCCAACAAATCTTCCTTTTAAGCCCTCCCCTAAAATTTAACCCCCTCCCCCCTCTTGATTCCACCAATTGTATAATAATTTTTCAGTAAGACAATGAATGCTCGACAATTGTTTTACTTGTTAAGAACTATAGCATCTGTGACAGAGGTGGATGACACAGTCTAATCGATTTTCTGCATAGACTGTCTGAAAAATTTTGACACTTAGACAATTTCGGTCAACCAAGTTTTACATAAGAATTATTCGAAGATGGGAAAATTACACCAAGTGGCTTTTCAAGGATGGATATGCAACGCAAAGACAGTCAGGTAGACCAACAACAACAACAACATTAATATTAACAATGACATCAACAACAACAACAACAATAACAAAAGTATTTTATAAACGATGTGATGGCAATTATCAAAGAATGTGTAGGAAAACAGCAATGTGAAACAGGAAAATGGCAACGAGAAACAAAGTTACGTCCAGGCACTCTGCAGAAATAGCTGCATCGTATCAGAAAGCCGGAGTTTCTGGTAAAAGACTGTTAGAAATGTTCCCGCAGTATAGTAAGGCATCTATATATAGGCATGCCAGAAGGGCCATTGGACAGGATGTTCCTGAGGATAGGAGAAAAGAAAATAGAGGTAGGCCTCCAAAGCTTACTCCTCATGATACGAGGCAGATCTTACGTTCAGTGCCAAAGCTAAGACAAACTGATGGCTCATTTACGTCTCCACGGGTGGCTGTTGAGGCTGGTGTTGAACAGAAGGTTTCCAATCGTACTGTGAGGAGAATTCTGAACCAAGAAGGCTATTCATATTTACAGTCGCGCAAGAAGGGCCTTCTGACCCAACAAGACTTGAAAGCGAGAATGAAATTTTGCAGAAAGGTACGCAAGCTGAAACTTGGACAGGATTTTGGAATTATAATATTTCATTCTATTTTGACGGCAAAGGCTTTGAGTATAAGACCAATCCTTTAGATCAAGCAAGAGCACCGAATGCGCGGGAATGGAGAAAAGTGAGCGAGGATTGAAAATTGGATGCACATCCAAAGGAAGGAAGGAAGGAAAAGTGAACAGTAATTTTATGGTCGGGATATCCTTTAACCGAGGTGTTGTTTTGTGTCAGCAGTACTCTGGAGCGATTACTGGTGAAAAGATGGCAGATATAGTAAATTCATCCTTTCCGGAGTCCTTTGAAAAAAGCATTGATCCTAAAGGTAAGAGGTTTTGCAGGATGGATGTCCACGACAGAACAGCAAAGCAGCAAGAAAAGCATTTGATTCGGTTGGTGCAAAAGTATTCAAGATTCCATCACGATCTCCTGATTTGAATCCTATAGAGAATTTCTTTAACCTAGTCAGCAGAAAATTAAAACAGCAGGCTTTGGTTAGGAATATAAGCAAAGAAACATTTGCAGAGTTCTCTGCTCGAGTTAAAAAGACCTTACTGGATTATCCAGCAGCAGAAATAGACAAGATTATTGGATCAATGGATAAGAGGGTAGCAATGATAATCAAAGCTAAGGGAATGAGGATCAGGTACTAATAATATGTAAGGCTCCATTCAAAGAATTTATGTTTTAGAATATGAAAGATTTCTCTGTTGAAAGATGCATGGTATTTTATAACCGTCAAGGTATCATCCTGTCTTTACCAAAACAGATGCATTATAAGACAAGCTGGAGGCCTGTTTTGTAGAAATCCAAACAATTGTTTGCAACCAGCATCGCAATTACTGAATATCGACTGAATTGAGTGTCTTCACCTTAATGCTATGGATTTGAATTTGAAATAACATAAAATGCTTGTTGTCATTTTAACATTTAGACACAAATACAACAAAGCTTACGTCAATTACATCAAGTTAAAATGCTTTTTTTCTTATTCAGATATTGTTTGGAAAAATATGTCGCCACCATTGGATCAAATGTTGGGATGTCCTTGTTTAAATTTGTTGTTTTGCTGCTGAAATCTTATTGTGATAAAAGAAGTATGACACCTTTAGTAAGCATATAAATTATTTATTTATATATTCTTTTACCTATATGTTCTATCCTTTGTTTTCAGTTTGTTTTGAGTCAGCTACTCACATGTTCCCATACATGTTCCACATGTTCCCAAACATGTTACCACTCTTCCTATAAGGCTTCAGTACTGACTTCAACATGTTACCACATGTTCCCGCTTTTTTATAAAAAAGAAGTATATACTCTTTTTAAAAAAAAAGCGGGAACATGTGGTAACATGTTGAAGTCAGTACTGAAGCCTTATAGGAAGAGTGGTAACATGTTTGGGAACATGTGGGAACATGTATGGGAACATGTCAGTAATTTAATATGAAATGAAACAAGAGTTCAGCATTCGTTTCGAGTAATTAAGGGGGAGAAATCATGATTGCAAAATTGGGTGCCAATGCCAGTGACTTCTAACAACAATCATATTACGACATAGCTGAGTGATTGAATGTATTGGTTTGGTAAGCTTGAAGTTCCTTATTTACAATGGTATCAATTGTCTGTAAGCAAGGCCAGCTCTGCAAAGCACCGAGCACAGGGCTTCACAATCTTTTGATCCTCTTCAGAAAATCGATGATGAAATTTAATTGTATTCCAGCGAACTTTCATCATTTCATCCTCATCAGCATCTGTGGTGTTATAGGGGCCTCTGTAATTGACTGGCGCTTTGCTTGTTGCAAATATAGCAACATCACCATCCATCACTATGTCCTGTGCATAGAAGTTTTTGGGAGCAGGCAGTTTAACTGTTTCACCTTCCAAAAGAAGCAGCAAATCCTTCAAGCTATGGAGTCCTTGCTCCATCTAAAATCTTGAAGTATTAGAATGGATGCTTTTCTGCCCTACCCATCCGAATTTGTCATTGGATGGGTTCTCAAATAACTCTTCTGCATGGAATATGTATTTCAGTGGCTTTAACATGAATGTTTTTGCGCAATTTGCTGGGCCAACAAGCATGATATTTCTAAATTTACCTCTACCATTAATGAGGTTGTCTCTTAGACTTTTGGCATAGAAATCTGTATTAATGTTGTTTAATTTCAAAACTTCAGTGGCGCATTCAAACCAGCGTCTGTTGCACCCAGATGCACATTCCTCTTTCAGTGCATTCCGAACTTTTTCGATTCGTGTTGTAGCACGACCTTGAATTTTGTCTGGTGCATCTTTCATCAACCACACCTTGCTGATGAGTTCCTTGAGATATTTTTCAGAACGGGTGAAAATGAAATCGGCTATGTCATTCTCTCCTTCCTCCCTTCTTTTTTCGGCTGTAGCAAAGAGTCCTGTGTAGGTAGTAATGTTTTGCTTTCGGATAAAAGCTGCTACGTCTGTATTGCTTAGGCGCTTTTCTTTGGTGCAATCTTGCACCCTTGAGTGGAGGTTTCTGATTTGCGCTTTTCCCAGCGGCTCTGTTTGCTGCAATTGAGCGTTTGGTTCTCGGTGATCTTGCTTCTGCCAAGTTGGGATGATCTTTGCTGTGGGCTACTTCTGTGTCGTGCTTACACATATCTATATGCACTAATGTAGTGATCGTGACTGTCACTGAAATTCACAACTATCCTGTGTTTTGCTGTTATCGTTTCTTTGACTGAAACCCATTTCTTGTTTCCGGACAACTTTAGTGCACAGTGGTAATGGAAGCCACCATCCTCATGGGGCTCACGACAGCAAGCCCAGTGTTTCACTTTGACAACTGATTTGCCCAAATTGAATGCATCCTCTAACATTTGGGCAAAACTTTCCCTGGTGGGAAACTTCGCTGCATCGGCTTTCGAGTAGGTAATAAGGTATTGCCTACGGCCAGAACGTTTGTCGGAAAGTGTGGACATATCGGTTCAATGATCTCTTCTGACTCTCTTAGCTCTACGGTTTGTCGTGAAATGTTCACTTTCCCGCGTAACGTAACACTCTAAATTCCCGCCAAAATGGAATTTAGGAAAATTGAAAGTGAGGCCAGCACTTTATGGCGTTTTACGATGCCTACCACACCTGTGTGTAACCATTTCAAGCCATTTCTCCTTTCAAGAAAGACGAGAAATAACAGAATGACTTGAAATCGCAATTTGCACTCCAACCCAACAAATCTTCCTTTTAAGCCCTCCCCCCTAAAATTTAGCCCCCTCCCCCCTCTTGATTCCACCAATTGTATAATAATTTTTCAGTAAGACAATGAATGCTCGACAATTGTTTTACTTGTTAAGAACTATAGCATCTGTGACAGAGGTGGATGACACAGTCTAATCGATTTTCTGCATAGACCCGTCTGAAAAATTTTGAGACTTAGACAATTTCGGTCAACCAAGTTTTACATAAGAATTATTCGAAGATGGGAAAATTACACCAAGTGGCTTTTCAAGGATGGATATGCAACGCAAAGACAGTCAGGTAGACCAACAACAACAACAACATTAATATTAACAATGACATCAACAACAACAACAACAATAACAAAAGTATTTTATAAACGATGTGATGGCAATTATCAAAGAATGTGTAGGAAAACAGCAATGTGAAACAGGAAAATGGCAACGAGAAACAAAGTTACGTCCAGGCACTCTGCAGAAATAGCTGCATCGTATCAGAAAGCCGGAGTTTCTGGTAAAAGACTGTTAGAAATGTTCCCGCAGTATAGTAAGGCATCTATATATAGGCATGCCAGAAGGGCCATTGGACAGGATGTTCCTGAGGATAGGAGAAAAGAAAATAGAGGTAGGCCTCCAAAGCTTACTCCTCATGATACGAGGCAGATCTTACGTTCAGTGCCAAAGCTAAGACAAACTGATGGCTCATTTACGTCTCCACGGGTGGCTGTTGAGGCTGGTGTTGAACAGAAGGTTTCCAATCGTACTGTGAGGAGAATTCTGAACCAAGAAGGCTATTCATATTTACAGTCGCGCAAGAAGGGCCTTCTGACCCAACAAGACTTGAAAGCGAGAATGAAATTTTGCAGAAAGGTACGCAAGCTGAAACTTGGACAGGATTTTTGGAATTATAATATTTCATTCTATTTTGACGGCAAAGGCTTTGAGTATAAGACCAATCCTTTAGATCAAGCAAGAGCACCGAATGCGCGGGAATGGAGAAAAGTGAGCGAGGATTGAAAATTGGATGCACATCCAAAGGAAGGAAGGAAGGAAAAGTGAACAGTAATTTTATGGTCGGGATATCCTTTAACCGAGGTGTTGTTTTGTGTCAGCAGTACTCTGGAGCGATTACTGGTGAAAAGATGGCAGATATAGTAAATTCATCCTTTCCGGAGTCCTTTGAAAAAAGCATTGATCCTAAAGGTAAGAGGTTTTTGCAGGATGGATGTCCACGACAGAACAGCAAAGCAGCAAGAAAAGCATTTGATTCGGTTGGTGCAAAAGTATTCAAGATTCCATCACGATCTCCTGATTTGAATCCTATAGAGAATTTCTTTAACCTAGTCAGCAGAAAATTAAAACAGCAGGCTTTGGTTAGGAATATAAGCAAAGAAACATTTGCAGAGTTCTCTGCTCGAGTTAAAAAGACCTTACTGGATTATCCAGCAGCAGAAATAGACAAGATTATTGGATCAATGGATAAGAGGGTAGCAATGATAATCAAAGCTAAGGGAATGAGGATCAGGTACTAATAATATGTAAGGCTCCATTCAAAGAATTTATGTTTTAGAATATGAAAGATTTCTCTGTTGAAAGATGCATGGTATTTTATAACCGTCAAGGTATCATCCTGTCTTTACCAAAACAGATGCATTATAAGACAAGCTGGAGGCCTGTTTTGTAGAAATCCAAACAATTGTTTGCAACCAGCATCGCAATTACTGAATATCGACTGAATTGAGTGTCTTCACCTTAATGCTATGGATTTGAATTTGAAATAACATAAAATGCTTGTTGTCATTTTAACATTTAGACACAAATACAACAAAGCTTACGTCAATTACATCAAGTTAAAATGCTTTTTTTCTTATTCAGATATTGTTTGGAAAAATATGTCGCCACCATTGGATCAAATGTTGGGATGTCCTTGTTTAAATTTGTTGTTTTGCTGCTGAAATCTTATTGTGATAAAAGAAGTATGACACCTTTAGTAAGCATATAAATTATTTATTTATATATTCTTTTACCTATATGTTCTATCCTTTGTTTTCAGTTTGTTTTGAGTCAGCTACTCACATGTTCCCATACATGTTACATGTTCCCAAACATGTTACCACTCTTCCTATAAGGCTTCAGTACTGACTTCAACATGTTACCACATGTTCCCGCTTTTTTATAAAAAAGAAGTATATACTCTTTTTAAAAAAAAAGCGGGAACATGTGGTAACATGTTGAAGTCAGTACTGAAGCCTTATAGGAAGAGTGGTAACATGTTTGGGAACATGTGTATGGGAACATGTCAGTAATTTAATATGAAATGAAACAAGAGTTCAGCATTCGTTTCGAGTAATTAAGGGGGAGAAATCATGATTGCAAAATTGGGTGCCAATGCCAGTGACTTCTAACAACAATCATATTACGACATAGCTGAGTGATTGAATGTATTGGTTTGGTAAGCTTGAAGTTCCTTATTTACAATGGTATCAATTGTCTGTAAGCAAGGCCAGCTCTGCAAAGCACCGAGCACAGGGCTTCACAATCTTTTGATCCTCTTCAGAAAATCGATGATGAAATTTAATTGTATTCCAGCGAACTTTCATCATTTCATCCTCATCAGCATCTGTGGTGTTATAGGGGCCTCTGTAATTGACTGGCGCTTTGCTTGTTGCAAATATAGCAACATCACCATCCATCACTATGTCCTGTGCATAGAAGTTTTTGGGAGCAGGCAGTTTAACTGTTTCACCTTCCAAAAGAAGCAGCAAATCCTTCCAAGCTATGGAGTCCTTGCTCCATCTAAAATCTTGAAGTATTAGAATGGATGCTTTTCTGCCCTACCCATCCGAATTTGTCATTGGATGGGTTCTCAAATAACTCTTCTGCATGGAATATGTATTTCAGTGGCTTTAACATGAATGTTTTTGCGCAATTTGCTGGGCCAACAAGCATGATATTTCTAAATTTACCTCTACCATTAATGAGGTTGTCTCTTAGACTTTTGGCATAGAAATCTGTATTAATGTTGTTTAATTTCAAAACTTCAGTGGCGCATTCAAACCAGCGTCTGTTGCACCCAGATGCACATTCCTCTTTCAGTGCATTCCGAACTTTTTCGATTCGTGTTGTAGCACGACCTTGAATTTTGTCTGGTGCATCTTTCATCAACCACACCTTGCTGATGAGTTCCTTGAGATATTTTTCAGAACGGGTGAAAATGAAATCGGCTATGTCATTCTCTCCTTCCTCCCTTCTTTTTTCGGCTGTAGCAAAGAGTCCTGTGTAGGTAGTAATGTTTTGCTTTCGGATAAAAGCTGCTACGTCTGTATTGCTTAGGCGCTTTTTCTTTGGTGCAATCTTGCACCCTTGAGTGGAGGTTTCTGATTTGCGCTTTTTCCCAGCGGCTCTGTTTGCTGCAATTGAGCGTTTGGTTCTCGGTGATCTTGCTTCTGCCAAGTTGGGATGATCTTTGCTGTGGGCTACTTCTGTGTCGTGCTTACACATATCTATATGCACTAATGTAGTGATCGTGACTGTCACTGAAATTCACAACTATCCTGTGTTTTGCTGTTATCGTTTCTTTGACTGAAACCCATTTCTTGTTTCCGGACAACTTTAGTGCACAGTGGTAATGGAAGCCACCATCCTCATGGGGCTCACGACAGCAAGCCCAGTGTTTCACTTTGACAACTGATTTGCCCAAATTGAATGCATCCTCTAACATTTGGGCAAAACTTTCCCTGGTGGGAAACTTCGCTGCATCGGCTTTCGAGTAGGTAATAAGGTATTGCCTACGGCCAGAACGTTTGTCGGAAAGTGTGGACATATCGGTTCAATGATCTCTTCTGACTCTCTTAGCTCTACGGTTTGTCGTGAAATGTTCACTTTCCCGCGTAACGTAACACTCTAAATTCCCGCCAAAATGGAATTTAGGAAAATTGAAAGTGAGGCCAGCACTTTATGGCGTTTTACGATGCCTACCACACCTGTGTGTAACCATTTCAAGCCATTTCTCCTTTCAAGAAAGACGAGAAATAACAGAATGACTTGAAATCGCAATTTGCACTCCAACCCAACAAATCTTCCTTTTAAGCCCTCCCCCCTAAAATTTAACCCCCTCCCCCCTCTTGATTCCACCAATTGTATAATAATTTTTCAGTAAGACAATGAATGCTCGACAATTGTTTTACTTGTTAAGAACTATAGCATCTGTGACAGAGGTGGATGACACAGTCTAATCGATTTTCTGCATAGACAATCTTGGACAAAATATTATGAGACAAATTTTGCTTTGAGAGTGGCTCTGCCCCCCCTCCCCCTGATTCAATGTTGTGCTTATAAAAAGTTGTCTCGTCGTCACTTTCTTGGTGTTTCATGTTGTTTTCAACAATTTGCAACATTGAAAAAGGGGGGAAGGGGGCGAAAATGTAGAAAAATGTAGAAAAATCCAAATTGTCTCATAATTTATGTCCATGATTGTCTGAAAAATTTTGAGACTTAGACAATTTCGGTCAACCAAGTTTTACATAAGAATTATTCGAAGATGGGAAAATTACACCAAGTGGCTTTTCAAGGATGGATATGCAACGCAAAGACAGTCAGGTAGACCAACAACAACAACAACATTAATATTAACAATGACATCAACAACAACAACAACAATAACAAAAGTATTTTATAAACGATGTGATGGCAATTATCAAAGAATGTGTAGGAAAACAGCAATGTGAAACAGGAAAATGGCAACGAGAAACAAAGTTACGTCCAGGCACTCTGCAGAAATAGCTGCATCGTATCAGAAAGCCGGAGTTTCTGGTAAAAGACTGTTAGAAATGTTCCCGCAGTATAGTAAGGCATCTATATATAGGCATGCCAGAAGGGCCATTGGACAGGATGTTCCTGAGGATAGGAGAAAAGAAAATAGAGGTAGGCCTCCAAAGCTTACTCCTCATGATACGAGGCAGATCTTACGTTCAGTGCCAAAGCTAAGACAAACTGATGGCTCATTTACGTCTCCACGGGTGGCTGTTGAGGCTGGTGTTGAACAGAAGGTTTCCAATCGTACTGTGAGGAGAATTCTGAACCAAGAAGGCTATTCATATTTACAGTCGCGCAAGAAGGGCCTTCTGACCCAACAAGACTTGAAAGCGAGAATGAAATTTTGCAGAAAGGTACGCAAGCTGAAACTTGGACAGGATTTTTGGAATTATAATATTTCATTCTATTTTGACGGCAAAGGCTTTGAGTATAAGACCAATCCTTTAGATCAAGCAAGAGCACCGAATGCGCGGGAATGGAGAAAAGTGAGCGAGGGATTGAAAATTGGATGCACATCCAAAGGAAGGAAGGAAGGAAAAGTGAACAGTAATTTTATGGTCGGGATATCCTTTAACCGAGGTGTTGTTTTGTGTCAGCAGTACTCTGGAGCGATTACTGGTGAAAAGATGGCAGATATAGTAAATTCATCCTTTCCGGAGTCCTTTGAAAAAAGCATTGATCCTAAAGGTAAGAGGTTTTTGCAGGATGGATGTCCACGACAGAACAGCAAAGCAGCAAGAAAAGCATTTGATTCGGTTGGTGCAAAAGTATTCAAGATTCCATCACGATCTCCTGATTTGAATCCTATAGAGAATTTCTTTAACCTAGTCAGCAGAAAATTAAAACAGCAGGCTTTGGTTAGGAATATAAGCAAAGAAACATTTGCAGAGTTCTCTGCTCGAGTTAAAAAGACCTTACTGGATTATCCAGCAGCAGAAATAGACAAGATTATTGGATCAATGGATAAGAGGGTAGCAATGATAATCAAAGCTAAGGGAATGAGGATCAGGTACTAATAATATGTAAGGCTCCATTCAAAGAATTTATGTTTTAGAATATGAAAGATTTCTCTGTTGAAAGATGCATGGTATTTTATAACCGTCAAGGTATCATCCTGTCTTTACCAAAACAGATGCATTATAAGACAAGCTGGAGGCCTGTTTTGTAGAAATCCAAACAATTGTTTGCAACCAGCATCGCAATTACTGAATATCGACTGAATTGAGTGTCTTCACCTTAATGCTATGGATTTGAATTTGAAATAACATAAAATGCTTGTTGTCATTTTAACATTTAGACACAAATACAACAAAGCTTACGTCAATTACATCAAGTTAAAATGCTTTTTTTCTTATTCAGATATTGTTTGGAAAAATATGTCGCCACCATTGGATCAAATGTTGGGATGTCCTTGTTTAAATTTGTTGTTTTGCTGCTGAAATCTTATTGTGATAAAAGAAGTATGACACCTTTAGTAAGCATATAAATTATTTATTTATATATTCTTTTACCTATATGTTCTATCCTTTGTTTTCAGTTTGTTTTGAGTCAGCTACTCACATGTTCCCATACATGTTCCCACATGTTCCCAAACATGTTACCACTCTTCCTATAAGGCTTCAGTACTGACTTCAACATGTTACCACATGTTCCCGCTTTTTTATAAAAAAGAAGTATATACTCTTTTTAAAAAAAAAGCGGGAACATGTGGTAACATGTTGAAGTCAGTACTGAAGCCTTATAGGAAGAGTGGTAACATGTTTGGGAATATGTAACATGTATGGAACATGTCAAATTTAATATGAAATGAAACAAGAGTTCAGCATTCGTTTCGAGTAATTAAGGGGGAGAAATCATGATTGCAAAATTGGGTGCCAATGCCAGTGACTTCTAACAACAATCATATTACGACATAGCTGAGTGATTGAATGTATTGGTTTGGTAAGCTTGAAGTTCCTTATTTACAATGGTATCAATTGTCTGTAAGCAAGGCCAGCTCTGCAAAGCACCGAGCACAGGGCTTCACAATCTTTTGATCCTCTTCAGAAAATCGATGATGAAATTTAATTGTATTCCAGCGAACTTTCATCATTTCATCCTCATCAGCATCTGTGGTGTTATAGGGGCCTCTGTAATTGACTGGCGCTTTGCTTGTTGCAAATATAGCAACATCACCATCCATCACTATGTCCTGTGCATAGAAGTTTTTGGGAGCAGGCAGTTTAACTGTTTCACCTTCCAAAAGAAGCAGCAAATCCTTCCAAGCTATGGAGTCCTTGCTCCATCTAAAATCTTGAAGTATTAGAATGGATGCTTTTTCTGCCCCTACCCATCCGAATTTGTCATTGGATGGGTTCTCAAATAACTCTTCTGCATGGAATATGTATTTCAGTGGCTTTAACATGAATGTTTTTGCGCAATTTGCTGGGCCAACAAGCATGATATTTCTAAATTTACCTCTACCATTAATGAGGTTGTCTCTTAGACTTTTGGCATAGAAATCTGTATTAATGTTGTTTAATTTCAAAACTTCAGTGGCGCATTCAAACCAGCGTCTGTTGCACCCAGATGCACATTCCTCTTTCAGTGCATTCCGAACTTTTTCGATTCGTGTTGTAGCACGACCTTGAATTTTGTCTGGTGCATCTTTCATCAACCACACCTTGCTGATGAGTTCCTTGAGATATTTTTCAGAACGGGTGAAAATGAAATCGGCTATGTCATTCTCTCCTTCCTCCCTTCTTTTTTCGGCTGTAGCAAAGAGTCCTGTGTAGGTAGTAATGTTTTGCTTTCGGATAAAAGCTGCTACGTCTGTATTGCTTAGGCGCTTTTTCTTTGGTGCAATCTTGCACCCTTGAGTGGAGGTTTCTGATTTGCGCTTTTTCCCAGCGGCTCTGTTTGCTGCAATTGAGCGTTTGGTTCTCGGTGATCTTGCTTCTGCCAAGTTGGGATGATCTTTGCTGTGGGCTACTTCTGTGTCGTGCTTACACACATATCTATATGCACTAATGTAGTGATCGTGACTGTCACTGAAATTCACAACTATCCTGTGTTTTGCTGTTATCGTTTCTTTGACTGAAACCCATTTCTTGTTTCCGGACAACTTTAGTGCACAGTGGTAATGGAAGCCACCATCCTCATGGGGCTCACGACAGCAAGCCCAGTGTTTCACTTTGACAACTGATTTGCCCAAATTGAATGCATCCTCTAACATTTGGGCAAAACTTTCCCTGGTGGGAAACTTCGCTGCATCGGCTTTCGAGTAGGTAATAAGGTATTGCCTACGGCCAGAACGTTTGTCGGAAAGTGTGGACATATCGGTTCAATGATCTCTTCTGACTCTCTTAGCTCTACGGTTTGTCGTGAAATGTTCACTTTCCCGCGTAACGTAACACTCTAAATTCCCGCCAAAATGGAATTTAGGAAAATTGAAAGTGAGGCCAGCACTTTATGGCGTTTTACGATGCCTACCACACCTGTGTGTAACCATTTCAAGCCATTTCTCCTTTCAAGAAAGACGAGAAATAACAGAATGACTTGAAATCGCAATTTGCACTCCAACCCAACAAATCTTCCTTTTAAGCCCTCCCCCCTAAAATTTAACCCCCTCCCCCCTCTTGATTCCACCAATTGTATAATAATTTTTCAGTAAGACAATGAATGCTCGACAATTGTTTTACTTGTTAAGAACTATAGCATCTGTGACAGAGGTGGATGACACAGTCTAATCGATTTTCTGCATAGACAATCTTGGACAAAATATTATGAGACAAATTTTGCTTTGAGAGTGGCTCTGCCCCCCCTCCCCCTGATTCAATGTTGTGCTTATAAAAAGTTGTCTCGTCGTCACTTTCTTGGTGTTTCATGTTGTTTTCAACAATTTGCAACATTGAAAAAAGGGGCGAAGGAAAAATGGCGAAAATGTAGAAAAGGAATGTAGAAAAATCCAAAGTGTCTCATAATTTATGTCCATGATTGTGAGGCCGGAGACTGGTTCAAATCCTACCTTGAAAACAGACAACAATACTGCAAGCTCCACAGCTACGAATCACGGGCAAAGACAATCACTTGTGGTATCCCCCAAGGTTCCTGTCTAGGCCCCCTTCTATTCATAGTCTACCTTAATGATTTTGAAAAATGTTTAAACGCATCAAAGGCTGGCATGTATGCCGATGATACTCATGTAACATTAGCATCCAAAAGTGTTGATGAGTTGGTTTTGAAAGCGCACGAAGAACTGTACAATATTTCGGAATGGATGAGACTAAATAAATTGAGTGCTAATCCTAAAAAAACAGAGTATATGTTTATAGGTCATCCAAATCGAACCAACAGGATTGCCGAGCAAGAGCCGCTCAAATTAAACAATTCAGAAATAAAAAGAGTGAAAAAAACAAAATCGTTGGGAGTAATTATCGATCAAGGGCTCAATTGGGATGACCAATTTAAGGCCGTCAAGGCAAAAATAGTCGGAGGCCTTGCCTCTTTAAAAAGGCTAAAAAACATCATTCCACAATCCCAACTAACCAACGTTTATCATGCCCTTATTGAAAGTCATATGAGATATGCAGATGTCATCTGGGGAGGTCTGTCTAACTCCAAAATGGAGTCACTACAGCGCCTACAAGACAGGGCAATTACAATAATCGACACTGCCAGAATAAAGGATCACTGGTCGAAAAACCTTTTAACGACTCAACAACTAGTAACGTTTGATCGATCAGTTATGACATATAAAATCACAAATAGACTATGTCCAGAAAACCTTTGGAACAAATTCCAACGAAGATCGCATTACTCTAGTTACAATACCAGATTTTGCAATAATCTTCAAATTCCAAAGTATAATCTGGAGTACTCCAAAAAGAGATTCTCTTACACAGCTCTAAAGGCTTGGAATGAAATCCCTATGAACATTAGGGAGCTTCCTACCTTACACCAATTCAAAAAACATTTAAAGGATTATTTGACGAGCTGAAACGTAACACAAACACGACCCCTTGGAAGATCAGCATAAACTTTTATCAATATAGGCCTGTATGTAAATTGTAAATTAGGAATCCTCATGAATATTTTTTTTTGTTTTGCTATTATTGTATTATATATATTTCAGCTGAAAGGTTTTTCGTGTCAAAATAATTAAATATGAAAATATGAAAAAATATACCATTCCTTCGTTAAAATATCTTAATTACAAAGAATCTGCTATGAAAAACAATTGTGAAGTTTTCGATGTTGAAAGCAAAGACCCTGCTTGTATTGAAACTCTAACAGGAAAATGGAAAACTGTTACAATGAAGGTATGAATTCTGTAGTGAAGGCATTCTTTATGTTGCCCGGCCTGATCCTTTTTCAGTTCTTTAACAGCTCATTCCCCTAGCACTTTTCGTTCAGCCTTTAATTGTTTCCTTAGCCTCTATAATAATAATGATAATAATGATAATAATGAATATATTCTAGTGTCAAGATAATTAGCATGTCTACTAATTGGGTACACTGCCAGTTTCACTTCACATTTCTCTAAGTTTCACGTCACGCTTCACATTTCTTCTAATTGCGTACACACTCCCGCCCTTTTCCTTCCCTTGGCCCAGCATTCCTTGTTGACAGCTCCGAGAGCTGGTGGTACCAAAAAATGGTGATGAAAGCGTATTGATGTCAAATTTTTAGTCTATGTATATTCAACATGCCCGAGCTTACCTCCTATAATTGGAAGGTGCTGTAGCGTCGTAGTATGATCCGTCTAGCTCGGGGTGGATGGAGCTTAGTGAGGTCGGGGTTCGATCCCCAGTCACCGTAGAGTTACAGCCAGGGTCAGGTCTCATTAGTTCATCTACCTCTGAGATCCTAGTGACTGACGTTAAACAAACCATTTCACCTACATCTTCACCCACAATTTTCTAACATTAAACACCAAACTACATATATTCCCACATTTCTTGCCGCTGTTTTTTTTAACCAAGCCCCCCAATTTTGGGTTCCTTTCTAATATCGGGTCCCATATTTGCCGCCAACTCAGGGTGGTAATTATCTTGCAGAGTGCCTTAAAAACTCCTATGCCATTTTAGTTCTTCTCGACTATTTTGCCTCTCTGCGAATTGCTTCGCTTCGGCCAAGAAATGAAATGAACCATTTTTCATGTTCAGGAGAGATCGGTAATGTGACGTAAAAATAGCCTTTTAGAACGCTTCATTCTGAACGCTGTTTGCCTGTTGCTCATTTTATGTTTCTTAAGCAACCATGCATCTTGCAGTATGTCTGAATGAAATTACCATTACTTACTGGTGACTAAACAAATATTAAATTAAGAAACGTACCATAATTCCCTTTGCATTTAAACTTTATTGACGTTTTTCTGCACATTTGTCGAGACACCTGCATGAGCGCAAACATAATTGGCGCAAAAATTCGAAAATATATTTGTTCAAAGCAACAATCTAAGGGCCTGATCATATCAGCCCGCTTACCAGGCCAGCCCACAAAGGTCCTGTTCACACGGGAACGATTGCGTACCGTTCCGAATCGTTCCTCTCTGAAAAGGGGTTGCGTTCACACGGGAACGATTCAGATCGTACCGTTCTGTTCCAAAATCGAAACTATTTTTAAAGTGATCCAAATATAGCGCTACACATTTCACACAAGCTATTCCCCACGGTGCTGCGCGAGGGTGCCGCGCGTATATGGTGTTACTAGCGCTAGTATTGTAATTTGCGTTCAAATGATGCCACCTAATCGTCGTGGGGCAACTGAAATTTCTTTTTATTTGGCCGAAAAAAGATTGACGGTGAAATCCGAAAAAGGCCAAAATTTGGCCAGATTTTGAGTTGAGGCCAAATTAATTTTTCCTGGCCAAACGATTTTAAAAAAGGCCAAATTTGTGAAATTTGGCCAAAAAAGGCCAAAATACCAACCCTGAAAAAGTGGAACGGTACGCAATTGTTCAGTTTCGTTCCCGTATGAAGAGGATAAATGATGCAGAAAACGGCACGATGCAGTTTTTGTGGTAAAGCGCATGTAATATTGCTAAGAGATATTCCCTTGAGATGTCATACTTATCAAGTTTTTGTAAAGCACTTTGTCAGTCTCATTGTTCACTGTCGTTGGCAAAATCATGAATGGAACGGTTTCGTTCCTGTGTCAACAGCAATAAAAAGTGGTACGCAATCGTTCCGTTCCCGTGTGAACAGCTAATTTGTCCGTTCCATAAATTGGAACGAAGATGGAACGGTACGCAATCGTTCCCGTGTGAACGGGACCTAAGCGAGACAATTTTCAAGTTTTGTTCATATGGGATAATTCTGGCCCGCCTATGGAGACGGAAATGGTTCATTTCGGCAACTTCAAAGCCTTTTGTGGTTTCACACATGCGCTGTTTAAACGATCCTAGCTCGATAAGTGGGATGGAGTGTTTATATGAGAAATTTTCAGCCCATCTACCGAGATCTCGCCACTACTCAAGCACGATCTCGCTTACCGGGCTAGCCCGCTTTCTCATATGAACAGGATTGAATTCTGTATGGAGATTGTGGATTAGGTGGGATCTCGCTTAGTGGGCTGGCCCGGTAAGCGGGCTCATATGAACAGACCCTAATAACTGTGATATGGGGCTGCTTTTCCTTTTACAACTGGAGTAATCAGGTGACGGGAAAAGTATTGCTAGTGTCACGAGTGTGTAAAGCGTTACCTTTGAAAAGAGGTATTTGGTTCAGTGGGACCGGATTTGCTTTATTGCCGTGACATCAACACACTCCACGTTGTCATGGTTACATACTCGAGCGTGACCGCAGCAAATGATTTATATAACAAATAATATAATTAATAAATATATATCGAATAAAGGAATACGACGCTTATTGCCTATAAAGCCCTAGACTCGAAACACAAGTTGATTGTAATTTGGCTATTGAATTGAATTGCTGGACGCCAAAACAAACTTTTGCGTGCGAAGCAAAATTTTAAAGGACCAAAAAGGTGTAAGGAATCAATCAACCAATCAAATTGCTCTATTAAAATTTCCTGCAATCTGATTGGGACGAAAAAATGTTGTAGCCCAAGACGAATTTTAGGTCTGTAAAATTACAAATCGTTTGTTTTGGCGTTCAGCAATTCAATTCAATAGCCAAATTACAAACGACTTGTGTAGCGAGTCTAATAAAGCCCCAGAAGTTGTATTTGTGCTCCCTGTGAAAGACACGTGGAGTTTTTCAAAATGCAGTACTATTGCACAGTTGACAATCTCTTCCGGTAACTCATTCCCTGCTTCTACAATTCTTTGTGAAAAGAAGCTCGTCTTATGTTCAGGCGATTCCTTTTCTATGTTTTCGACTTATGTTCATGCACTATAGCCATGAAACATTACAATCATGTATAAAGTACATAGCCTTGAACTGGAAACCGACAAACCTGTCTCATTTTGATAAAAGCTTTCCTGTATAAACGGCTGATTAGGTACTTTAAAACTTTAAAATTTACTAGAGGAGGGGGGAGCGTACAAGACAAATACAGTAAGCAGCAATCAATTAAAGGAACTTAACTAGCTGTTCTTGCTAGGGAGTTTCGCATTGTAGGGTTTATAGGGACTGTGTCAATATTGATTTCGTTTGTTTGGTTTTTTATTTTAGAGAAAAGAAAAAGCAACAATGAAAGGTAACAACTTATGCGATCTAAAGTATCATACACATAGCTGACCACCTTAGATCAAATAATGCATACTTAAAAGCTTTTTTCATCTGACACTCTCAGAGTATTAACGTCAGAAACAGGCCGAAACAAGTGACTAAGGCGAAGTTTATACCCAGATGCAGATCGAAATGCACCAATCAGAAAGCGAAGCCGAATTGGCATTGTTTTAAACATCAATCAGCTTGCGGGATACAGCGGGAAGTTCAAAAGAATTTATTGAAGAGTCCAAGTGAGAAAGCGAACTCTTTCTGTCTACAAAGAAAAGGCTTTTTGCTAGCGACCCTACAGTTGATAAAAGCCCCAATATATTCTGGTACTATATTGCAAAAAAGTTGTGTTACATCGAAAGTAATGATTATGCAAACTTAGAAGGTCGAGTCAGCTGGCTACGATTTCTCGGTTTGGGATGGGTTGTTGCAAATGAATTTCTCACGATGACGATAATGCATCCTTATGGATTTTTTTGAGGGAAGAGCCAGTAGCAGTCAACGTATATGATAAATAAACTACTGTAGGTACGGGCTTTTTTCCTGGAAGTAGCAACCCTGGATATTCGTTGCCAGTCCGCCTCTGTGCATATATGTTACCAATTTAACTCCTAGCTGGTCTGTTTCTCAATATCTTTGTTTCTTACACATCTGCCTACATCTGATCCAATACTTTCATCCAGCCCGCCTGCTTAGTTTTCACGTGCCTGTAAACATTGTTTCTTCTTTGATACGTTTATATTTCGTATATCTGTAAAAAAATGCTTGTTCATAGACAAGTTTACACTTCACATATCTGTACACATTGTTTCTTCGTAGATATGTTTACATGTCACATATCTATAAACATTGTTTCTTTATTGATATGTTTACATTTCACATATCTGTGCAATGTTTCTTCGTT
Source organism: Chrysaora quinquecirrha (assembly GCA_014526335.1). Taxonomy (NCBI): domain Eukaryota; kingdom Metazoa; phylum Cnidaria; class Scyphozoa; order Semaeostomeae; family Pelagiidae; genus Chrysaora; species Chrysaora quinquecirrha. The sequence goes on from JACTAT010000031.1 coordinate 3,269,902, forward strand.
GACATCTTTCTATTTCACATATCTGTAAAAATTGTTTCTTCATTGACATCTTGCTACTTTCCTTTTTTTTAAAAATATTGTTTCTTCTTTGATATGTTTACTTTTCATATATCTGTAAGCATTGTTTGTTCATTGACATCTTTCTATTTCACATATTTGTAAACATTGTTTCTTCATTGACATCTTTCTACTTTACATATTTTTAAAAATTGTTTCTTTTTTGATATGTTTACTTTTCATATATCTGTAAGCATTGTTTGTTCATAGATATGTTTATATTTCACATCTTTAAAGATTGTTTCTTCGTTGATATGTTAATGTTTCTCGTATCTGTTAACATTGTTTGCTCCTTCATATTTTTTATTTCAACTGTCTGTCAACATTGTTTCTCCACAGATAAATTTATTTTTCACATATCTGTAAGCATTGTGCTTTCGTAGATATGTTTACATTTTGCATATCTGTAAACATGGTTTCTTTGTTGAGGTGTTTACATTTTGACCATCTGTGAACATAGTTTCATCAGGCTTGCTTATTTACATTTCAATTATCAGGTAATATTGTTTCTTCCACCTTGCCTGCTTGAATTTCACACGTTTTTAAAAGTGGGTTCATATCTCCATTGTTCTGCTTACATTTCACGCAACTTTCATAAAAATTTAGACTTGTTTGATCTGCCTCTCTATTGATTGGTTACGTGCAGTATCACAGACAAATCTTGTCAAGGAAACAATATCTCTCCCGGCTTGTCTGTTAAATGAGTTGGTCGTCGGTTAACACTTCATACATTTGGAATCACATTTTCTCAATAGTTGGTGTCTTTCTGTTTTAATCTAAACTGAGTTGTGGTTATAAATTCAAAACAAACAAAGGGATGCTTAGTGTTCAGACTTTCGTTGCAGTAAATTTTGTTTTGATAATCTTAAATTTGTCGTAAGTTTATGACAGCTGCAAAGATATAAAGGAAGACAATCCCAAGGCCAAAAATGGTACCTATCAACTGAGGTCTGGTAATCACTATTGTGTCATGGGAAGATTGGACGGATGTGGAGACGGAGGCTGGACACTGGCCATGAAGATCGATGGCACTAAGGTAGAATTCTTTTTTGCTCCATTTTCGCTTCCAATAGAAATCAGCAGAAGCTTCAGAATAAATTGCGTCTTGCGTTTTTTTCGTGTTTATTGACATCGGTTTAAGGATTTATGCATGCGGCTGCGGCCTGTAGAGGAAAAAACCTACAGCTACAGCAGCTAAATTCTTAATTTCATAAGGAATGGGCGTGAAAAGGGCTCTGCAGCGCTAGAAAACGAAGTAGGAAACGTAGCTTTTCGGCCCAGCGAAAAAGCGACTGGATAAGTCTCTATTGACAGCCATTAGTGTTACGAACACACGAGTATTGTTAATTGACCACGACTTAGCAATTTTTTAATGATGTATTGCGGCCTTGAGCTGAATATTTCGCGGTTTGAGGCTTCTGGACCCCCTATGATAGGCCCCATTAGCTAGTAGACAAGAAAAAAGCACACTTATGGTAATCCAGGTTCTTGTTATTGGCAGCACAAATGCGGAAATGTGGAACTTCGGCTTGTGCCCAAACCATAGGACAAATACCCTGGTCTGTTATTTTCCCACGTCAGATGGATAGACAGCAGGGTTGACAGTTGAGGAAGATTTGAATTGTGCAAATTGGTAACGACGAGATTCGAACCCACGATCTCACGATCCTTAGACTAGTCTTTGACCAGTCGGCCGCAAAACCCACAAAATTCTTGGTCAAATTTCAAATATAGGAAAAATGTCTTCGGTAAGCATGGTTTAACAAGATGGTATCCATCGTGCAATTAGCGAGCGATTGTGCTGCAGGATTATTCCCGCTAGTATTTTTCATTAAAAAGAAATGGCAAGTGGATCATAGAAGAATGTAGCTATCTTTGAATCCACCATGAAGTTTATGTTCTGTGATCAAGACTTCGTGATCTCTTGAAGATGTCCAGCCTGATTTGCTTATTGCTAATCTATGCCTCCCTTTTTCATTCCACAAGGATACCTTCCACCTTGCGTCAAACTATTGGAAAAACAACATCACTTACAACGTAGAAAATGGTTTAAAGTCATTCCAAGATGAAGAAGCGAAATTTCCGGCTTTCAGCTCGCTATCGTTCACGTCAATTTGCCTCGGAATGAAGACAAATGGCAAAACAAAATGGCTTCACATTTCCAAGAGGGAATCCTCACTTCTGGAGATCTTCAAAAATGATATTTATCAACCGACATTTCTGGGCAGAAGTGCTTGGATGAACGTGCTTGATGGGGCCTCTCTTCAACCTAACTGTAATATGGAAGGCTTCAACATCCTGAGTGGACGTTATTTTCGTCTCAGGATTGGTATTATAGGCAATAACGAACCAAGAATTTTTAGCAGGGCGTTGCACCATCGCCAAAGGGGGTACAGGGCATCAAGTTTAGATTCAGAAGTGGCTCAAATTAGCCATAGTTTATCCCCATTGCGTACGTAATGATTTCAAGCACATGTTGCAAACGTCGTACACAAAGAAGGTTTTTTCGGCAAATGATGATATCGGTCTGGAGATTTGGGATTTCTCTTGTTTCGCATTTTTCAATAAATTTGTAGAAGCTTGGTTACAATAAACTCGACAATAATAGATAATTTATTAAATTAGAGCATGATTAGAGTACTAAAACGAGAAAAAATATCATTGAATATCTGCTTCGGTTTCAGTCTCTATCTTCGAAGCTTATAGGCTTACAGTACATACAGTATGAGGATCGATGAAGTGAATAAATCAGCCACAAAACGCAAACAAAAAAGAAAAAAGTTAGATTCTTGAAAAAAAGTTAAGGGGTCTTGTTTTTCGAATTGGATTTCATGTTGATTATTGGACAAACCAAAATGAAAAAATGGGTGTGGCTACAAAAGCCACGCCCTTCTGTCGGCAAATTTTAACTCTGTGCCCCCTTAAAAAATTTTTGTTGCTCCGCCCGGAGGTTATTCCAGATTTGTGGTCCTAGGGATTGTAAACAATTTGATCCAAAGGTTACTTGATTTGGTCTGTAGTGTTGGAGATTATTTGGATTGCGAGTTGAATAATTAACCTGCTTGATTTAAAAGATATTCTTCATAAACGAGGGATTCAAATTATTCAGTGTTTTAAAAATTTCTATGCATAATGACCTTAATCGGCCAAAATGCATGGTACATTTTTGTTATTTAATCGATGGTTTTGGGAATGAATTGGATGAAGTTGGTCATTTTTCAGAGCCTTCCACGAACCGTTCCGTCATTGCAACACGTAAAGCCGGGTCTATTATAGGAGAAATTGTTTGTAGGAAGAGGCGCGGAGAGACAATGAAAGTTGAAATCACTTCTACTTTTATTTACAAAAGCTTTTCGCTCAAAACGAATTTTTCCTTGGGAAGATCCGGTGTAAAATGCTTGTACAAAAATTGCAATATTATGCGACCCTTTCATTGAGAATAAGAGTAAGATATAATAATTGCTATGGCAAATGATTCGTACCAGAAAGCAAAAACAGAAATAAAAGATTTGCATGATCTACTCAGTGGCGTACCCGACATTGGCTACCTTAACGTACCATCAAGAGCCCCAGCTGATTAGGAACCCCAAGCTTCAAATTATGTCCATGAAGTGATGGTTTAAAGACGAAATAAACGTATTTTCTTATACGATTAACTGCTTACAAAAGGGGTTGTTTTTTGTGTATGTAATTATATAGCATTACGTTTGCCAAAGAACGAGAAACTTTTGACCCTCTTTAACGATTTGACGGAGTGGAACCTGACAGACGAAAATTTACATGTTGGCGGTACTAAAAGTAATGGAAATAAGAATGCCCAAAACGATTTGAAAAATACTATAAGTTTCTCTCCCTTTAATAAGGTATAGGCACAAGGGGCCGCCCCAGTCCACAAAGGGTCCTACACAACTCCACTGCGCCTAAGCTTCTACCCCGACATCTAACAAGCAGCAGATTCGGAGCAATCCCTCTTTTAATTTTTGCAATTGTAATGGCGAGATGATGAATTTAAAGCGATGGATGAGCGAAACAGATTCAAACCTTCTGAAATTACCGTTCTATAGAGGGAATGTTTTGGGTAGGGCCTGGAAACCGTAAACTACTAAAAATGTGCTCAAAAACCGAAAAACCTTGGGATATTTTGAACAAAACCGTATAGCACGATGTTAAGTCTACGTTTTTACTATAATTACACAGAATCTATTAAAACTCTAGATTGGTCAACTATTACTGTTTACCTAATGTTTTGGAGACATTTTCCTCTCATAAAAACTTTTGCTTTCGTTGTGGGCTGACCTCTAGCTTTGCTGAGTAGTACCAAAACCGCAAAAAAATTCATCAAAAACGGGAAAAATATCAAAAAATTCCGTAAAACCCTTCACGGACGAGATATTTAAAACCGAAAAACCGCGTAATCTTTCGAAAAAAAAGAAAACCCGAGCCAAAATATTGGCAAAACCGTAAAACCCAAACACCCCCTCTTCTATAGGCCATATGTCGATCTCTGCGAAGTTTACCATTCTCGGAATTTGACAGTTTTCAATTTCCCAGACAGGTAGGTCTTTGCAAAATTAACATTTAATTTTCGTTGTTTGTTAACATATCAAAACAAAAACAGTAAGCTTGCAGGTGTGAACAAATAAAAACGAAATGTCTGTCTTGTTTTCTTATGCTTTAGTTTTAAAAGCAGTAAATTAACCTGCAGAATTTGTGACCGTGGGATAAAAAATTTATCACATAATATATCTTTCAGAGATCTAGGTCGGCGCAACATTTTTCTGGAAGATGGTAGACATCTTGAGTAAGGGAATCCTCTCCACGTACAACGACCAGTATGCATTCGCTTTAGGAAAGGTGGTGCAGCATATGTTGCTTCAAATTCACGTTTCATTTGAGTTAAAGTGAAAGAAAGGATTCAAGTCCATGCTTATCTGCTCAAGGAGGCAATCAAGTATTTTCCTTTTATGAGTTACTCGCATGCTGTTTCCCAAGTTTCTGCAGATATGTGCAACATTAGCTGTCGCAAATTCTTTTTCTCTCTCTGTCTACTCGTGACTTTGAAGAAAAATTTGCTGCATTACCTCTCCTGCCGTGACCGGCATCCTGGTCATTGCACGGCGGAGATTATTTCCTTGCTCAAGATGTCCACTCAAATAGGTGTCTACTCAAATATGTTATATGGACCGGGTTTTTAAGGTAAAAAAAAATCGTAACATAGTGTCCTAAATATTTGTGGCGATGATGGTAGGACCTTCTGTGTATTGTTACAAAATTAGAAAGAATATCTAGTTGATAATGTTTAAGTTACAATACTCGTTTTGGTTAGTTTTACATCAGCTGCAACTACATAAACTAACGCTGCTTAACAATAAGCCACTTGACAATTTGCTGGTGGTTAACAAATTCGGCCTGCCGATAAGGTTGGCTTCCTTCTCGGCGGAAAATTGATTGAACGCTTAGGTCATCAAACTCGATCTTTAGCATGATCTGTCTCACAAACCTCAAATCATGTGAGGGTCATTTAGGAGTTTCAGGGGAGGTTGGGAACATGCAAATGTATCCAGGGAACAAGAGAAAACGGCCAAAATTAAGACACCGTTTACACGATATCGGTACCACACCGGTTTCATAAGACACTGGTGCGGAATCTTTTGTTTTTAGACGAGCCGTTTACACGATATCGGTACCACACCGGCATAAAAGGTGTGAAAACACATGTCGATAGCCACACCGGTACGATTTCATGCCGGTGTGATAGCAACATCGTGTAAACAACCATACCGGCATGTTACCGATACGACTTCATATCGGTTTCACTTCGATTGCTTTTAGGATAGGAATTATACCGTTAAATTTTTTCTTTATTAATTATTTTTCTGATGTAATATCATGAAACTTGATTTTCCTTATCAATTGAAGAAAATTTAGTTGCTTTTTCTCGTCTTACACTTGGTTTTATTCGACTTTTGAGACACTAGTTTCGTGTATTTTTATTCACATCGATGAAATAAAGGCTAGGTGCTAAAAAATTTTTTTTCGAGCGGCGGGGACTGTTTGCAATTTGCTCTCTTGGTTTATTTATTGGTTTTGTTCGTTGTTAGAGCTTAGGCCATAGCCCAAAATTGCAAAATTAAGCTCTTTGATGTCACAGCCATTGTTTAAGCAAAGTGACTAAAATCACACTGGTATCGTGTAAACGGGATGATAAAAAACCCACACCGGCATGGTTTCATGCCGGGGTCACATCGTACCGGTGTGGTACCGATATCGTGTAAACGGGGAAAGGAAAAGGGAGCATGTAGCCCCGCTAAACGGCCCTCATGTCTGGTGAAAGCGAGTTTGTGTGACCAAATATTTAGCCGAGTTTCTTTTGGCTCGAATGGATGCAACTCGCTATACCATCGAATCATATTGTAAAAAAACGCACATGTTTGCAATGCTAGATGATATGATTAATGCAGGTAGCTAATCGGAATTGGTTCACATGGCAAACACCTTTGCTTGTTTGCTGCATAATTTCAGAGAGCTGAATCAAGTTTTATTGAAATTTTAATTATTAATAGATAATCTAATCTTCGTTATAGAAATATTGGAATAGAAAACGGTGAACATAAGGATTCAGACATAAGAGCTTTTGGGAATTTTGACTGCGTTTCTCGTTGCTATGATTTCATGAAACAACTAAAAGATATCTAATATGAATAAAAAAATTACTGACAAATATGTTTTGGAGCGCTTCGTTTTCTCTGCTATATTAATTCTGGTACAAAGAAGTGTCTGCAGGGAGCTACATACAACTGAAATCAAAGAAGATGCCAAATTGCAATGCCCAAGTTCAACAAGAAGCATTTACACGGTCGCAAGTGAGATGCAGTGTTATCAACGTTGCTTAAGAAAAGAAAACTGTGAAATTCTGAATTATAAAGGGTCTTCAACGAAAGAAAACTGCGAAGTTTTTGAGGCCGCAAGCGACGACAACACCTGTGCCATAATTTTGAAAGCAAAATGGAAAGCTGTCACAATGAAGGTAATGAAGACGCGTTGCTTCTCTTTCGCATCGCACCACCCTTGAATTGCTGGCTGCTCCTGTAGCCGACAGAGACCTAGCCATCTGTATCACCACTCCATCATGTCCCCAAGGTTTGGTATTGCCTGTCTGAACTGGGTACATTTCGGACGGGTTTTACCAAACCATCCAACCATGAGCCCGCCTCTTGCCACGTTACGTTTGAAACGCCCAAATATATTATTAAGTAATGTAGACGCATATGTGACAGATGAAGGAAATGAGTTAAAAGAAACTTAGAAGATAAGATGCTATGGGAAAGTACTAACAAATCATTGGCCTTCAACAGAAAAGCCCGTGATGTTATTTATGAAATGAAATTAAACTAGAATATCAAAAGTGTTTTTAAAATGTGTCATCTAACACTGCTCGAGTTGTCCTCTTTTAGCATATTATGCACTTTTTAGCATTACAACAGGTGAAGGTGAAATGGTTTTATAAATCGCTAGTCGCTAAGATATCAGTGGTAGGTTAACTAATCGAGACCTCGACCCTAGCTGTGACGCTACCGTTGTTGGGGCTCAAACCCTGACCCCGCTTAGCGTCTGCCACCACAAGCTAACTCGATTAGGCCACGACGCCAAAGCACCTTCAAAGCATCACCTTCAAACCTGTTGTATATTAGGTACAATAGCTACTTTCTATCGTAAAATGGCCAGATTTTTACATGTTCCTATTGATTAGCCGTGGTTCTGGCCTCATATACATTAAATCCAAAAAATTTCGGACGATTAAATTTTCAGAAAAATTTGGAGTCTGAAAATTTAATCGTCCGAAATTTTTAACATCCGAAATTTTTACCTGTCCGAAAATTTTACTGCCATAAAAAATTCAATTCGATGAATTAGAGAAGATAACGTCAGCGGTTTGACTTGCTTTTTTGTTTTTTCTAATGCCACTTGTGTAATGCTACTTTGAAATTTCCGAGGCTATCAGTAGTGATTTAGAGCCAGATACCGATTATGGGGATAACTAACTTGACACAAACACCTTTATTTTGATTAAGAATGATGAATATTTTTTTTTACTGTTCTTTGAACGAGGAAATAAAGATAAAGCTGATTTTTCTATGATTTTGTCGGAGAATATCTCTTCATCAAATTATTTCATTTTGTCTGAAATTGTGTCCGAAATTTGTCCGATATTGAAAATTTTGCGTCCGAATTTAATCGTCCGAAAATAAAACGCCCGAAATTTTTACGTCTGAAATGTTTGAGAATTAATGTATTACTGCTTATGATAAAAATTGCTATAAATTAAAATTATCAAAACGTCTTACTTTTTATTCGTGTTCTTTTGCTCGTTTCAGAGAAAAGAGAAGAAAGATATCCAAGGTAAACGGAATATAAATTGAAATAGAGTTTTTAGCTTTACACAGAGTTTATTCTTTTAACACTGCAAATAATCGGCAGATATATTAGTTTTCTTCCCAAGAGCTTTCATTTAGGCCTGAATAGTTCGTTTCTTCATTTTCTCGGTCCTAATGCTAGCAAGAGGTTCTGCATGTATCTTTATAATACCTTTTTTACAATGTTTTGAGATTATGAAGTTAGTTGCGGATAATGCATAAGTTAGTTTTTAAAGCATTTTTACAGTTGTTTTTATCAAATTTGTTTAGTTCATAGCAGCTGCAAAGATATCAAGGCCGAAAACCCAAGAGCTGCAAATGGCATCTATCACTTGAAGTCTGGCGATCACTATTGCATCATGGATAATTTGGAAGGATGCGGTGAAGGAGGTTGGACAGTAGCAATGAGCCTAAATGGTGACAACGTATGTGAGCTTAATCTAGCACCGCTTTTTCAATTCGCGTATTGGCATTTCCTATACATCTTTCTTGTCAACTGGTCTTTCTATCGCTAAACGAGTGAACAATCTTTTGGATGATTAAGTAGTTAAGTTTTTTTATTTATTTTCAAGGACACATTTGGATCGCATTCTTCATACTGGGAAGATAACAGCACATACAATGTTGAAAATGGTTTGAAGTCTTTCGAGAATGAAGAAACAAAATTTCCCGCCTTCAGCTCTATTTCATTCACTTCAATTTGCCTTGGAATGAAGAGGAATGGCATCAAAAAATGGCTTAGCATTTCGAAGAGTAGTTCATCCTTGTTAAACGTCTTTAAAGGCGGCAAATATCAGTCCACAAGTTTGGGAAGAGCTACGTGGATGAGCCTTGTCAGTGGTGCAAATTTGCAAGCAAAATGCAATCGTGAAGGATTCAATGGCAGGGGTGATGGCAATTATCTTCATATAAGGATTGGTATTTTGGGCAAAGACGTCGATAATTGCTCATATCCAAAAACCTTTGTGGGTTTTGGGAGCTCACAATCAGTGACATGTGGATCCACTGGGGTTCCTGCTATGGGTTATATTTTGATTAAGTAGACTGGACGAACTTTTGCATCAGTGAAACTGGTAATAAGAAGCTTTAACTAAAATGGTTAACACTTTATTTCACCTCTAATTAATGTACCTCAAGTGTATTAATTTGCGCGCGGTATTAATTTTCGCGCGATTAATTTTCGCGCACCCACAAAATGGCTTTTTATCATCATTAAAAACAGGGACGCCTGCACGTATGGAGGGCAAGGGGGGCAAAGGCTTGAAGAAGGGCAACTGAGGGCGTTTAGGGCGTAGCCCCAAGTGAATTTCAAGTGATCATTCTCTTCAGAAGCCTGGAAAACGTGGGAAACACCTTTAAATGTTTTCATTGGCAATACAACTGTTTAAGATTTACTCGATTTTGCAAGAGCAATAGTTGAAGAATTCTTATGCATTTAAAGTCATAAAGTTAAGTAATAGGATGCTGCTATTGAAAAATTACGGGCGACAAGTTTCACATCGATTTTCTCTTGATTCAGAAACAAATAATGAAATCAATATACAGTATTATGGCCCTGTCTTGCCTTTCTGTTATTCTACAATTCTAAAATATTTATCAGACAACTTTAAAGTTATTTTAAAAATAATTGTTGTCGCTGAGGGCACATCTTACCCCTACTGTACCATCTAAACCAGGAAAAGACACAGGGTCATCTGGTCCCTTCTTTGGATGACACTTGCAATTCTAATGCTTAAAAAAAAACAGGTAGAATCTAAGATGTTTTTTTCGTGGAGCATCAATTTTTGCGCATCCAAAAAGGTTATATAATTTTCTCGATAGCAATATGAGCAGTTAGAAAGAATAAAAGGAAAATTTTTGAACTAAATCTGAACCGTTTATTTGTCCACACTAACTTTAGGTTTACCACCTCCATATTTTAGGCTTTTTTATACACCACTCACTCACGAGAAAAACAACATTGATTGATTTCGTGCATCCTACTATGCGGAAACATGCTTTTTTTATAAAGAATCTAGCTCAAGGCCTAGTTCTTAAAGTTCCTTATTTTTTCACCTCTTTTGAGAGGATTGTAGTTCCAAAAGTTCCTTAATGGTTCCTTCAATTTAACTGCACATACAGTTTAATGACTACCGTACAGGGACATTTGCATGTAAGCAAAGCTCGAGAATACTCAAGGAAACATTTGATACATGCGTAAAGTACAATTTATGTGATTTTCGACTGCAAATGAATGGAATGGGCTTTTTAATTCTGAATTGTTTGCAGTGATAAAAATATTCAATAATGAAAAGTTCCTTAGTGATTTTATCTTTAGTAGTATAAGTTCTTTAAATTTTCGGGCCTTCTACATGTAGGTTCCTTGTAAAGTGGCTCCTTATAAGAAAAGACGTGTAAAGTCTTATTTCAAGGAACATGAGCTGCGCGAAACTTAAAACGGCGCAAAAATTAATACATCACGTCACAAAGACCAAATGCGTTTGTTATTATGAAATCAAGCTTTTTTCGCAATTTCTTAAAAACGTCTTGGGCTTTCGACTTATGTTTTTCATCTATTAGGGTGTTCTAGATTTTTGTTCCATCACAGATGGACGTATACATGTATATCTTTCATTGAAACCAACCTCAAGGCCTAGTTTAAAAATTTTCATAAATTTTGACCCTGTTTTAGCGCAAAAGGTTTCTGGAAGGTTTCTTAAAAATTTTTCTTCATTTAACAAAAAAGTTTAATTATACCACTCGGCGTCATTTTCAAACATACATAACAAAGGAAAAGAACTCAAGATGACAGAGTAAAAATGTCAAAAATATGTTGCAAATGAATTGTCTCGCCATTATTCTCAACTTGGGGACAGACTTTAGTACACAAGGTTTCTTAATTGTTTTTATTATTTTTTTTTTTAAATTTTATGAGTGTCTGGAGCTACAGTTCTTATAAAGCGGTTTCTTATATACATATATATATATATATATATATATATATTTTTTTTTTCATGAATGGCGAACCCAACGGAGGAGAGCCTTGAGTTGTACGACTCAGAGAGTTACTCCGCGATTTCATTGAGATCGAAAGCTCAGTGGAAACGTCGTTGGTTCTCTGATCATGCAGTCCAGGTTAATCCCATCTATTTTGTGGTATGCCACTTGTGGAAAAATCTATATATATATATATATTCCTATAAATCCTCGACCTTTTCTGTTACGAAACTGTGTATAATATACAGCCACCAGGTACGCGAATTGATCAGTTAAAAGTTTTCAAAAGACCTGCATTTTAGCATCCAAAGCAACAGTTAAAGCAATATGTTGTTAGCGTTTAAATATTTGGCCGGAAAAAGCAGTTTACACCAACTGTATACGGATTCGGCCTGCCATGCTCAAAAGAAGATCGCTTTCCAAGGCGACCAAATACGTAAAACGCCAAGAAAACCAACTAATTGTCGGAAGATCCCAAGTGAATGAAAATTAGGCCACGTTTACACAATCTAAAATAGATCGGTCTTAAAGTGGATCCGATCTACCTTTGGTACCGATAGGCCTTGCACAATTTCGTAGATCCGATCCATTTCTGGTCCGCGAACCGACCTACTAAAAGCGTTCCAGTTTAGTTCCGATCTACTTTTGCATCGTTTAAACAGACGGATCCGACCCAAAAAATTGCTCTCTTCAAAAATATAATAATAAGTTATTGTAGAAATATTCAGTAACAACGCATGCGTCAATTACAAGACCTAAAAGTGGATCGAATCCGTGCCTCGTGTAGACGGAAGGCCTATCCGTACCAAGACTAGAACTTCTGGATCCGATCCACTTTTGATCCGATCCATTTTCTCTCGTGTAAACTTAGCCTTGAAAGATTTGACGTTAAATTTTTTATGTATTAGTGTAGGCCTATTGGTGTATTACAACTATTGTAGAGGTTAGTTTTACGTATTTCTGTTGTTTTTTATCAGGCTTTGAGGGTTGAAACTGTAAGGCCATCAGTGTGTTTCAGTTTCACATGTTGGGGTTAAATAGTTTTAGGTATTTGTGTTGTTGTTTTATCAGGCTTTCAAGGTTGATAGTTTCAAGGGTAACATGATATGAATCATTTGTGTAATGTTTTTATTTAATTTATTAGAATGAAAATGAAAACAAAAAAATTTTCTTGGACCTCCGACATGATTGACATTTTAAACCAGTGCCACAAAACAGCCATTAAACAGAAAGAACATAATATCACGCCGACCAAAACGAATCGCTGTGAGTTTGAATCTAAACGTGTGTGTTCAAAATAGTTTGCTCAAAAAGCGCGCATATGTGTTCACTAGTATAGACATGATTATTGCAGGTTACTAATTGCTATTGGTTTATATGACAAATATCATGGCTAGATTTAAGTCAGAGCACTGATTCAAAGTTAATTGAAATTTTAATTATTAATAGAGATCTTTATTATTATTGGAATTGAAAACGGTTAAAAAGAGTCAGAACGCAAGAGAAATAAAAAAGTTGAGGCTGTCTTTTCGTTGCTATGATTTCAAGAAAGAACATCCCAAGAAATGGCTGAAAAATATGTTGTAACACGCTTCATTTTATTACTTTTATTGACTCTGGTAGGACGAGGCGTTTGTATAGAGCTACATACAACTAATGTCTTAGAAGGTGCAAAAATTCAGTGCCCCATTTCTGCGAAAAGTATTTACACGGTTCCAAGTGAGATGCAGTGTTACCAACGTTGTTTAAGAAAAGAAAAATGTGAAATTCTGAATTACAAAGAATCTTCTACGAAAGAAAACTGCGAAGTGTTTGATGTTGCAAGCGGGGACTCTGACTGCACTGAAACGCAAGCGGTAAAATGGAAAACAACCGTTCTGAAGGTATATTTTCGATACATTTCATGTTTTTATTCGTACTGTAAATATCCGTGTACTTATGTTATATGTAAGAATACTGTAAAGAAGACCTAAGACCCCGTTTACACTATGCCAGTATGAGACGAAGACGGTACGAAACTATACAGCTTTGGCATTGCGTCTATACTTTGTCGGTGTTATATGCATTTCTGTCCCCCATGCAAAAGTGTCTCTCTTGAAGCGGTAGCCGTGTCGGTCACCGAATGAAACGTGTATCCGTTTAAGTGACCTATTGAAGAGGTTATGCGTTACAGTTCTCAATGTGTAATGTTGGTGTTCGTGCTGTAAAGCTGTGGGCTGACAATTCCGACAAAACTCAATAGTAAAATAACAAGTAGAAAATAAGTTTGGATGAAAACATTGTGAATGTTATTTATCGGGGACAAGAAATTGCCCCCATCAATCAAAATAAAAAGGCATGCCGTGTGCTGACAGGTTGAAGTTGAAGTTTTTAGGCCTACGGTATATGCCTAGGCCAGGCTATTTTCATTGCAATTACATATTGTGAGGTATAAAAGTGGACTAATTTAGGTTTTGGACCACGAGGAAAAGTATGGGATGGACCATGAAGGAATAATCTGTCCTTGGGCACAGGGTATCAGTAATCAAAGTGTTTGTTGGAAGTGTGCTGTAATGGCGGAAACGTTTGCCCGAACCCCCACTGTGACACCAGTTATGTTCATGATTTTATTAGCCATGATACTGATTTTTATTCTAAATACCTTTCTTAATCATGATCCTAAAATACTGCCCTAATTTTGACGCTATTTCTTGAAATTCGACTTTTCGAACAATTCAACTAAATTTCAGCTATTTCTATAAAAAGGGTCCACTAAAGTGCATTCTAACCGGCCTAACCTTTTCTCACTTCACTTCAAGCTCTGGCTTTTCAATGTTCAGAATTCATGTTTTGTATGAGTATAAAATAAACTTGTGATACATTCACTTACCGAATTCATCTTCGTTCGTCTCTTTGCATTGCAGCTGGTTGCACTATAAGATTTTTACACATATTCTCCACGGAAAACAAGGCAAACCTTTCTGCCACTACAGCACAATTCCAACAAGCACTTTGATTACTGATACCCTATGCTCCACGAAGGCTTATTCCTTCGTGGTCCATCCTATATTTTTCCTCATCGTCCAAAACCTAAATTAGACCACTGTTATACCTGGGAGACATAGCAATGTTAGAGGTGAACATTTTGAAAGACATAATATCACGCAAAAGTGGACCCCCATAGCGAAAGATTAGAGGGGGAATTTTCGAATGATATCATACCATGCAAAATTGTCCTTTATAGCAAAAGATTAGAGCGGGACAATTTTGAATGACATAAAATCATGCAAAAGTATTCTCCGTAGCGAAAGACAAAAAAGGTATGCAATAATCAAGAACACGGAACATCGGGGACACTTGCATACAACGGTTTTGTATGCATTTCGGTCCCTCGGACAGTTTTGCAAGGTCATTTTCCTATGCTTAAGTGTCCCCCTATTGTTCTTCATGGGGGACACTTTTGCATACGACAGTTTTGTGTGCATTACGGTCCCCCCGGACTGTCTTGCATGGGGGGGGACCGAAACGCATATTACACCGGCACAGTTTTGATATGAATAGACTGAATACGGTACGAAATGAATACGATAAGCTAATCGGCTTCATCTGAAAACGGCACAATGTAAACGGTTGAATCATAGTCAATGGTTGAGTACAGTACAGTTTGATGCCGCTTTGCTGAATGAATGAGAGAGAAATAATTACTCTTGGCTCTTGTTGACATGAAAAAAAAGCTTTTAGACAAAAACCGGTGACCTTGCCCATCGTATTCATTTCATGCCGGCATAGTGTAAACGGGAAGAAATAATGATAGAGAAATAAAGTAGTGTAATAGAAAAAATCTATTGACTATGCTATTTTCATGTACATAATGACAACTTTGAAATGTAAAATTCGGATCCTAACAATTATACCATTCCAATCGGATCCAGTTCAGAAAACTCCATAATTTTTACTGGTGCTAGATTCAATAATATAATCCAACATTAGGAATTCTATACGCTTTTCAAAACAAAAGTGCAAATATTTTCAAAAAATAAGATTGAAGATTTGCTTTTCATTAACGAAAACCAGTATTTCTTCCAAATACTATTTTAAACAAAATTACGTATATTTTTAATTTCAGAGAAAAAAAGAACAAAAGCCTAAAGGTAAGCAACCTAAAATTCTGCTTCAAAATTGCATAAATGGCAGGGTATTTTTTAAGGATTTTTCAGTAGAGGGGAATGCAAATAAGGGACCCCGGACCGATCTCTAAATGTTCATAGTTTATAGAGGGCTCTGGGGGTATGCTCCCAAAGAATTTTTTTTTAAATATTATCTCCAGCCTTAGATTGGCTGTTTTTGTATGTTAGCTTTCTAAAACTAA
Organism: Chrysaora quinquecirrha; assembly: GCA_014526335.1. Taxonomy (NCBI): domain Eukaryota; kingdom Metazoa; phylum Cnidaria; class Scyphozoa; order Semaeostomeae; family Pelagiidae; genus Chrysaora; species Chrysaora quinquecirrha. The sequence goes on from JACTAT010000031.1 coordinate 3,285,697, forward strand.
GGTATCAGAAAAGAATTGAACTTCAAAGTAATGAGTAGCTAAGAAGGTTGTAAGGGAAAACAACATGTAAATTTATATTTCTCAATCACAAGCACATGTTATTTCGATACAGAGAAGCAGAGGGACCTCTTTTTTATTTAGGCTACGGGGGCAAAAGCCCTTTTTTCAGCTCGGTAGGGGGGCAATACTAGGGGTCTTTGCAGGGCAATTGCCCACCCACTCAGTACCTTAAAAAAATCCCTTGATAAATGGGCAGCGAGAGTAATAAAATTTTTATGAAGATTCAATTTGAGCTTGGCAAATTTTGTTGATTAGGAGCATAAAAACTTCTGAGGTCTTCTCCCCCGCGATTGTGAGCACCATCTTTACGCGTCTGAACTGTTTTTGTTTTCGCTTTTGCTGAGCGATATTTCTAAATTTTTAGTTTATGAAACTTGCAAGGAGATTAAGAACGACAATCCATCCGTTTCGAGTGGCGTTTATCAGCTGAGGTCTGGTAAACACTATTGCATCATGGATAATTTGCAAGGTTGTGGCGAAGGAGGCTGGACCCTAGCTATGAAGATTGACGGAAGCAAGGTATGGTTGTTATCATGTTGTTATGCTCATGGATGGTTTTCAACTCACCAAATACATGAAATATTAACTATATCGCCAGGCAGAAAACTAATAACTGAGACAAATCCAAACAACTACAAACAGACACTCTCATTAATCTTTCCAACGCAGTCTTATCCGATGCTCGACTGTCTTTACTTCCCAGAGGTCTTATATCATAATCAGGGTGCTGTGGAAAATGCAGCCGGGAAATCAGCGAGTGGGCAATGCAATAATCGTTTTCAAGGTTTCAACGTGTATAGAAAAGTGTATGGGACCTAAATTGCGTTTCCGGACAGGTTTCATGCTGTGAGCTTTTATTGTGCGTATATCGAATTGGTATAGAGATAGCAAAAAATTGTGACCCGTATTTTTTATGAAGATTGATCTTATAAGAAAACGTGTATCTTCAAAATAGCCCTATCTTCAGAACTTTGTGCTCCCCTCCCTCTCCTACCAAACTTTTAAAGGAATGAGAATTATACTGACATCACTTTATAAAGCTTTACTTCATGAATAACACCAGGAAAAAACGAAACTTTTGGCACCGTATTTTTTAGTCAACGCAAAGAACAGTCAAATGTGTACTTCAAAAAAGCACAGCTGGCCACAAAGAATTTTTTTAACAATTTTGTCTGTCTAAATCAATCATTTTTTCAAACCCTTGGGCTAAAGTTATCACTGGTTGTATCAATAAACCCTTGCTGTACCTTATCCCACCAACAGAAAATCCTCAATTGCATACATACTGTTTGTGGACATGCTTTATTTATCAATTCATTACAGCATATTTTTGTGAAGATGTAATATGAAAACTTTTCCTTTTACTCACAAGAGTGTATGCACACAGTATTATGAACAATTTTATTGGCCTTGAAGCTACTTTTCGCAAATAAAACAATTTCTAAAGCGGGTTACTTTTTTTCGGCACACCCTGTACAATCAGAAACCACTTCAAATGACCCAAGATCGAGTTTCTACCTTTTACTTGTTACAACTAATTTGTCTCCAAGTGATTGACATCGACAATTATGACCAAACATTGTTGACATATTTACAGTATGACCATGACATGACTACAGAATTTTTAATTTAGACACCCCAATGATGTTTGATGGACCATTGTTCTAAACTCTAAAAAACTGTTCTCTTTACATTTCACATTTTTCATGACAATAACGAAATCCGGTTGAATCAAGTTTAATAGAGAATTGCTCGAATATACTTCTTTCAGTTATACACTTTTTTTAATAAGCAACTTCACTTTCGTCCAGCCCTCAAAGTTGCTTAAAATTTTAGACATTTCAGCCCTCGAAGTTGCTTAAACGATGCTTAACATTTTTTGCACCTACTTACCACCCTGACTTCGCGGGTCAAAGTCGTCATCTGTTAGGCCTACAACATGAATTTTGGGAGACAGTAAGTGGAAAAACGTTAGCTTACGAACTTCAACATGCAAAACATAAGAACGGAGAACAATTTCCTAACGCAAGAAAGAAGATAAGCTTGGTTGTTTGACTTCTTAGTTGCTTACAGTAATTCAATTGAGCCCTCAAGTTGCTTAATGTTAAGGTCAGTTCAGCCCTAGTTGCTTATTGAGCCGTTGCTTATAAAAAAAGTGTACTAATTTTTCAGAATACGTTCAAGGGGACTTCATCATACTGGGAAGACAACAACACATACAACGTCGAAAATGGTTTGAAATCATTAGAGAATGAAGAGGCGAAATTTCCCGCTTTCAGTTCGATTGCATTTACGTCAATTTGCCTTGGAATGAAAAGGAATGGTGTAAAGAAATGGGTCCACATTTCAAAGACTGAAGCATCTCTTTTGCAAGTATTCAAGGGAGCAAATTACCAGTCAACAAGTTTAGGAAGGGCCAAGTGGATGAGTCTTATAGATGGGTCCTCCCTGCAACCTTACTGCAATCGTGAAGGTTTCAATGTTAAGCCAAATAACAATAACAACCTATACGTCAGAATAGGACTTTTGGGAAACCAAGAAAATGACTGCAATAGCCCAGATTCCTTCCTAGGATTCGGTGGCAGATACAGTAGTTTTGCAATGGAGCACTTAGCCCCATATCATGTGGAAACATTGCGACGTGTTCAACGAATAACAAATCTCTTGCGGTAATGGGTTTCTTACTTATAAAATAACGCCTAATGTTATGAAACTGCTATTAAAACATTCAATATATTACAGAACATTAGGAGACAAGACAGCCAAGACAACTAACTAATCAACTAAGAAACAAACTAACTAACTAACTTACTAACTTGCTTACTAACTTTATTAATAACTAACTAACTAACTAACTAACTAACTAACTAACTAACTAACTAACTATAACTACACGCAGTTCTTTTATAAGCAACTCCGCTCGGCCCTAGTTAAAAAAGTTGCTTATTAATGGACCTTTTATGGCCACCTTCTAGTAGCAAACGTTGCCTAGTAGTTGCTTAATTTTAACTGTATCTTTTTGCCCTAAGAATAGTATAGAGGCTAGAAAAACAAGCCAAATTTAACATTGCACATAAAATGACTGGAATCATTCCCTGCTGATATTGCTACCATTAGAGACTTTGTATTGAAAGTTAAACGGAAACCCCTCAATGAAATGCCTCACTTAGCAAGAAACACTCCGCTTATATGCGAGTTTTGGCGACAAATGAATGGAAATAGCTTCTATGTTGATCAATCCTTGATTGCTTTAAGTGATAAAAATATCAAAAAATTAGAAAGTTGCTTAGGTTTCTTTCCTGTGGTACTTAGGCCTTCTATATCTTGGTTGCTTATAAGCAGTTGCTTATAAGAAACTGCGTGTATGTAACTAAATAGAAAATAATTGTTATGAATAACTTAGTTTTATAACGATCAAATGCTCATGGATCAGCGAGTGACTATTTCAAGATCAGGAAGATCATCTCGACTATGCAAAGTAACAAAATACGACATAGCTGGTGCATGAATATCTCACAAAGTACAATATCCATTTATATGACAAAGAATATTAATCTTTGCTACTTATTGGTGTAAGAGTTGGTTATGCCCTCTGCAACTTTTTCCTTGAGGGCCAAGTGACATTAAACGCATGTTATTTGCAGTAATGCTAGAGGAATAGCTGTGTATCTGTGCCTTGGGACATACAAGGCAATTGCTAAATAACAAAATGTAATGCATTTTGGCAATACAACAGTTGGAGTTAACAGAAGAGTCATGAGAGAATATACAAAAGCAATGATATAAGTACTATTACCACTGACCAGTCGTTTATAAATGTATACTGTTATGAAATAAAGACATTAAAAAAGAGTATCAAATTGTCAAACAATATATCGAAATTTTAATAATTGGTAAACACCTGACACAGAACATTTGGTTAGCTATATATCTCGCTTGTGATACACGTTTTTTTATAAGAACACTGAAATTGAAGAAAGCCATGCAATGTTCTTAATTTTTCCGATTTGAAGGCTCAAAATGTTCTTAACATGTTCTTAATTTTCTTGCTTTTTAAAAAACTGTTGTTTTTCAAATTATGTGGTAATTGCTACGAAAAGGGACGTGCATGTAAAAATGTCACAAATTTTTCCACAAGTGGCATACCACAATTGATGGGATTGGAACCCAAGACTGCATGATCAGAGAGCCAACGACGTTTCCACTGAGCTATAGAGCTCAATGAAATCGCCGAGTAACTCTCCAAGTCATACAACCCAAGGCTCTCATCCCATTTTGCTTTTTATGTTTCGGCTATGTTGAGCCTTCTTCAGCACCATAACTATTTGTAATATATTTGTCATGAATATTTGTCATATATTTCGCCATTCATGACAAATATATAAAAATGTCACATACAGTCATAATGATTGATAGTTCACCTGTTTTCTAGAGATGAGAACAGGACAACGCCATTTAAGAAAGTAGATTTTAATTTGTTTCTAGCTTCACAAAGCCTTGTACTGTTCTTAGCATGTTCTTAACTTTTCAGCCTCTGAAGCCTTATGTTCTTATATACTTTGTTCTTACAAAAAATACGTGTACTAGGGCCGCCTATTACTTTTCCCCAATATTACGTAAAGTAGTGCATGTTATGCTTCTGCAATGAGTTGTCCACTGTACGCTTTCACCATCGCGGGCAGCTACACGTTCTTTTTATAAGGAACACCTTTATAAGGAACTCGAGGCTGAAAATTCCCAAAAATTAAGGAACTTTAAGGAACTGTCGAGGCTCTGAGCACCGCACGACGCAATTAGCAAATGACCTTGAATGGCTGCTATGGTGCTCCAGCGTTTTGACGTAAAAAAGCTCCCTAGATGGCTTATGACTAAGATGGACTTCAAAATCAGCCACAACGATCACAAGCCAATCAGAGGTGAATTTTCTAAGAACCAAAAAGAACATAAAACCAAGGAGAACAAGGGAAGCTTGTGCGAAGATGTTTGTTATCATAGTTTATTATAATTTGAATCGTCAGTGTCAACATTATTTTCAACAAAAATACATGGAACAAGATTACACTTCACTTTCAAAAACTCATTAAATCTATCCATAACATTATGTAGACAAGATGGTAGACTATCATGCTTTATGATAAAAATGTAATAAACTGGGAATGCAGATAATGAAATAGCTAAGCTTATACTAGATTCAACTGGTTTCTTAACAAATGGAATGACAACAAGAAACAGTGCAACTATACTTGTGAAAACTGGGTTTGCGATCCAAACTTTAAATGGCCTAGGCATGTCAGGTTTACGTATGCGCATGACAATTACACTAAATATTGCTAACCCATATTGCAGCCAAACAGCAAATGAGAAAAATGCAATTAAGCTTTGCATATCTATGCCTGGTATTACTAACCAAATTGCCGTTAAAATAAAGAAAGCTATTACGGCCGGTATAGGAGTGCGTCGGTTTTTATGTATGAAAGAAACAAAATAAGGAAGATGTCCCTCTCTAGCAGCAGATAGTAATACTCGTGATAAAACAAACAATGTTGCATTGACTGAGCCAAAACAGCAAAATGATACCGCAAATGGCATTATAAGTGCAACCTTTTTGCCAAAAATATTTTCAACAAATGTCGTAGCCACCGTAGACGATTTTGCCATTTGTTCACGTGACAGAGCTGACATCAAAGCGAGGTTAATGAGAACATAACACACAATGACAAATGGTATTCCAGTTATGATGGCCAGCCACAGATTTTTCTCCACATTTTCGATTTCTTCGGTGACTGACGCAATTAGGCCCCATCCATCATACCCCATAGTCCATTGTAAAGTGCTATTCCAAAACTTCCAATGTCGAACTTACTTGTGCTTTTAAACATGTTGATGTAGTTGTCAGTGTGACCTATCGATACTTGCCATACACCAAGGACCACCAAGAAAACTACAGTTAGAGTCTGAATACCAGTGAACCACATTTGTAATTTACCAACAAAAGACGTGCTAACACAGTTGATAATTGTTGATATAAGCATCGCCACCAAAGCAATTGCCTTAGTCAACCATATTCCACTATTACTCGTTATGTCACAAAAAGGTTCGACCACATGCTCTCCAATGGCAAGGACTAATATAGCCATTACAAGCGGTATGACAAGAAGTATTTGAGTCCACATTGAGAAAAACCCAACGACTTTACCATATGCCTCTGAAATGTATATATACTCGCCACCAGCTTTTCCATACATACAAGAAAGTTCACAAAAGCAGAGTGCACCAAATAGACACGGTATTCCAGAAATAACCCAAACAATTATTGCCATTCCCATGTTATTTGTTTCTTTCGCGACTAAACCAGGAGAAACGAAGATCCCAGAGCCAAATAGGATGCCGACGATGAAAACGAATGCATGCTTGAACCCAAGGCTTCGTTTTAATTCTTTGCCACTGTGGATGAAGCTCTTAATTTGTAGGCTGAATTCAATTGATGTTGTTGACTTCATTAACGGCGAAGATTCGTTAAATGATGTCTTCCATTTTCTGACTGATACTTTACTCTCATCGATATTGAAGTTGTCTTTTTTACTCAACTCGTCCATCTTAACTGAAATTGTAGAATCAGTAATAACACAAATAAAAGAATAACGATGTATTTAGATATTTCAAGCCCAAACGAAACAGGGTAAAAAAATATCAGACTCTGCAAGTTTGCCCACCAAATGCTAGACTAAAAGGACTGTAGTATTAATGTAAACTTGATATTTTACAAGAGGTTTTTCTTCAAAGTAATTGTCTGTAATATTGTGTGTTTTTACGTCATTAGAAATATGTATATTGATTTACTTTGATTTTATTCCGGCTTATTGTTTCACTGTTAGGTGTGACCTTAGTAACTCCACATGTTATGTCATGTCCTGATATGCATTGTGATTATGACGTAAAACATATTTGATTAAGTAACTTGTACTTGTTAGAAATATTTCAGTCTTGATCAAAACGTTGAACAGTACAGTACGCTTGTGTTTCTTTGTGTCGCTCTCGCTCGAAGTATACCTGCCGAACCAACACGCCACATGTTTACAAATGTGAGAGTTCTTATCCACCAATAAGTGTTCCTGTACACGTGTTTTGAGGTGTCGGCATGTTTCACCGATATAACAGGCGTTACAGCCACAGCCTGCGCAAGAGAACTTGTAAACAACACGTGACCTGAAGTTACTGGGATAGGATCTTTCACACTGAAGAGGTTCCTAACCTTAAAAGACGAAAACACAAGTTTAATATCTAAATCCTTACAATATTTTTTAGTGAATAGATTGATTTTATTTTGTGCTACCCTTGAGAATGAACCGATATATGGTAACTTATAAAAACAAGTATTAGCACTAACTGAGTTCCCTCTCGGGGTGGAAGACTGAGAGCGAGTGGCCGTAGATGAATGAACCCTCCCTAAATACTGTCGAATAACCCGATCTATGATGTTAGAAGGAAAACAATTTTTACGTAAAATAACAGTTAGTATCTTCATGTCGTCATTAAAACCTATCCAAGTGCTGTTAATTTTGTACGTCCTGTCTTTTAGCGTACGAATCAAACCTATCTTGTAAGAAAATGAAAGAGACCTTCAGGTGACTCGCGGTATAGAAATGGGTTTTGCAGAAATTTAATGAAAAAAGATAAAAACTTATTTCCGACAGACTAAATTAATAGTTATTTTTCTGCCCCAAGAATGATTGATTATTTCCTAGTTTCCCCTCGAAAGATGTTCCCTATCCCCTAAAATATTTCCAGCATCCCATTGTCCCACCATTCCTCTGTTCCGCCTTTTAGATATCAATCTGACTTGATATTGTTAGGTTTTTCTCTTTTGGTTTTGGACTGTTTTATTTTTCCTTTTTATTCATGAATATTGACCGCTTTTCTTGGAATGCAAAATAAAGTAGGAAATGTTAAGAAATTGAAAGGAGTGGGAAGCAATTTATTGTTTAAATATTTATTGATTGGTAAAAAATGGCAACCTTTGTTTGAAGGCAAAGTTTGTCAAGAAAATTTGTACATTAACAAAAAATCTATTCATTTGAAATCAGATAAATCCTTGTTTTTGCCTTCCAATAATGGTTAAAAACAACCGACAAAACGATAAACATGCCTTCCTTGAAGTCTTCGGTAAGTCAACGAAAAGTTTAATGCTCTCGAAGTTCTCTTCGCCGAAACCTTTTAGGCCAACCAAAATACAAACTTCAATGATCGTGAGATCTTTCTGTTCCAAAACGAGGGCTTGTTTAATGCAATCCCAACTAAGCACGGACAGTTTAAGTTATGCTTGTGAACTACGATTCATGTTAGGCTTAGACTTATGTTAGGCTAGGCTGAGCTTTCTTTTCCGATGTGCCCTCCAGCTTGCAGCAAGAGCGGGCCACAACAATAGTTAAACCTGTCCGCCATTATTCACCTCACAGATACTCTCTCGTCTCGAAAAACATTTACAGTCAGGAACCGATTGATGAAGAGACAAAAGAACAAAAGATGTTAATGATGGAGACAAAAGAACAATCGATTTCTTGCATAACAAAAGATTACAATAGATAAACAATACTTTTCGCAATGCATCATCACGAACAATGAAACAATGCCGAATTGGACGACACGAAACACGAAATGCTCCCCATCCATACTCCTCGCGCTTCCCGCGAGTCAATGAACAAAAACTGAAAAAATTAGAAAGCAGCCCTGTGTATGTTTTCTTACTGGTAAACAGTAGTGCGTGGAGATTGAGGGTCACTATTGTCGATCATAACGTCAAGAAAAGCTAGCCTATTTTCAGCCTCTTTCTCCATCGTAAACCTAATGTTGTTGTGTTGCGAGTTGATGTAGTCAAAAAATAAAAGTGCGTCGTGTTCACCGTTACATAAACAAAAAATATCGTCTACATATCTCCTATAGAAAAGAACATGGGGACCCTGATATTTCTGTGCCACTTCTGTTGGTCGTTCCAACAAGCATAATAACCCACTACATCAAGCATAATAACCCACGACAGTAGTGCTTATCCACCACAGTATGCAAAAAACCCCACCACAACAAGCATAATAGCCCACAACATCAAGAATAGTAACCCACCACAGTAGTGCTTATCTACCACAGTACGCAAAAAATCCCACCACAACAAGCATAATAACCCACAACATCAAGCATAATAACCCACCACAATAGTACTTATCCACCACAGTACGCAAAAAATCCCACCACAGCAAGCATAATAACCCGCAACATCAAGCATAATAACCCACCACAGAAGTGCTATTCCACCACAGTACGCAAAAAAACCCCACCACAACAAGCATAATAACCCACCACATCAAGCATTATAACCCACCACAGTACGCAAAATACACCACAGTACGCAAAATACACCACCACAGTAGAGCTTATCCAGCACAGTGCACAAAACCCCACCACAGTACGCAAAATACACCACCACAGTAGTGCGTATCCACCACAGTACGCAAAATACACCACCACAGTAGAGCTTATCCACCACAGTACGCAAAAAACCCCACGACATTACGCAAAATACACCACCACAGTAGTGCGTATAAATACACCACCACAGTAGTGTGTATCCACCACAATAGTGCGTATAATAGATAATACAATAGATAATACAATAGATAATACAATAGATTCGCTAGGGTGAGTATCGTGTGGTGTTATCCCTGACAGTTCGCCCAGAGGTCAAACAAGCGTGTTTGGCCTCTTGTTTCATTTTCCAATGCTTAATTACATTACATCGGTACCCACAATGCTAAATTCTATTTTTGTCCGTTGAAAAATATTATTTATTTTAAGCGGTCTTTCTAATTTGCAAATGCTTACTGCCGAACCAGAAGTTAAGAGCAAGAAAAACTGAAACATTTTTTAATATTAGGTCCCATGTTAAAGCTTGACTAAATTTTTCAAAATCTTTGAGCTTTTAATACAGCTCGCACCACATTCATTTCGTTTCGGGCCTCACTAAAGCCTAATACATAGCTGCAAAACCGTTGATATAAAGAATTAGTGCACGTTTATAAAACTTTAGAAGAAACACCAGGCTGAAATTTGGGTCAAAATTTTTTGCTACCCCACAAACTATTTGAGATGCGCGCGAGCAAAATTCACGAACGTAAAACCCTTCCGGAGACGCATTTTAAACATGTTTTGGAGAAGGCTAGGGGGGTGACAAGTACTTGAAAAATCCCTTCAAAAACAAGAAACAAGCATGCTGAAATCAAAGCCAGCCAGGTGTTCTTATAAAATAGTTTCTATGCTTACAGTCCCGATTTTAGCTATACACACTTTTTTTTTATAAGAATACAGTCTATAAGAATATTCAGGCTCAAAATTGCTGAAATTTAAGAATTATTTAAGAATAATCTGCGGCTCAAGCTTGACGAGGATCATTTTAATTTCTCTAAGTTTTTTACACTGCACAATAAGTGTGATTGTCAGGCAACTGTATTTGTTTTGAAATGCATGCATCCTGTCTTACTCTTTGATACAGTAACTCTTTTTATTAATAAAATAACAAATGACAAAGATTTGACTTATTTCTCTTGATCTTCAGGCCAATTTACAAAATTGATGATTAAGAATAATTTAAGAATATTTTCAGGCTCAAAATCGAATAAGCTTGAGAATAATCGAGGCTCGGCAAAAAATAAGGCATTCTTATAAAAAAAAAGTGTGTATGTTTGCAGCCCCGATTTTAGCTATATTTTGAATTGGTCGAGGGATATCAAATGCATAAACTATACGTACCTCTAAACGCAATATCACTTTTAGCCTTCAAAACCATAAGCCGTTCGTAGTCACAGATAAACCTGTTTGAGTTTTAGGTGGCCAATGCGAAAATGCTTCGTTGTGTTGGCGTGTTGCTTAAGATTACCTATCATTCAACTGGTGCACGCCGGCTGCGGTTTCTTCTTGCGGTTTCTTCACAAAGTCCTCTTCAGTAAATTTTGCTGAGCACAGTCATTTTAGGACGTGCAAGACTTGAATCGACAATTTTTTTTTAATATCATTATTTCTACCTACACCTTGTTGTATTCTTCTATCCACGTTATGTGCTTCGCTACTTGGCTTACACGTTTATAAGGAACCTTTGGTCTGAGTTGGGGCTGGAGTTCCTTAATTATTCAACAAAATGAGGCTGAAAGTTCCTTATATATACTGTTCCTTGTCGTGGGATATGTAAAATACTAATTTTTACAGCAAATTCATAGAAACTATTCTTCATTTCTAACTTTAAGTATAAATGGAGCCTTTTGGGGAATGTGTTGGGAAAACCCCGCATGCTTGCTTTTACTTATCATGTTTTCTCAGTTATGCATATAGATTTCAGTGTTTTCCTTAGGTTCATTCATTTCAATACTGCAATGTAGATTTACTATTCAAAGATTAAAATATTTTCTTCCTATTCCTGTGTAGTGGAGTAAATGCGTAATAGCCTCGTATTCAGATTGAGACGAGGAAACTGATTCATGTTATGTTAACTCAAACTACTAAGTATTTGCGTAAAACTATTGTATTAAGGGTTTTGTCATTTTCCTGTTATTCTAAATTTTGATTGGACAAAATATATCTTGATTTCCTCATTGGTGTAATATGAGTTTAGACTTTCCAATTTTGAGTTAGTGTTCTGAGTAAAAACGTAGTGTAAAGATTGCGTTCATGAAATTATGACAAAGTGATTTTGTCAGAGTCTTTTTTTGTCTGAAATCGTCTATATAATTCGACCGAACTAAGAGACAGTGTGATATTCTCAACAGGGAAGAACGATGAGAAATATATTGTACTTCTGTTCCTTTTTCGCACAAACCGTCTTGCTCTTAAAAAAAGAGCTTCTTAGTTTTTCATCCGAGCCTCGACAGTTCCTTAAAATTCCTTAATTTTTTGGGAATTTTCAGCCTTGAGTTCCTTATAAAGATGTTCCTAATAAAAATAAGCGTGTAGTTTGTTCATGTTTCTGCTTTTTATGTCTCTCTTTTCTAGTTCGAATCCAGTTATTTTTCTATATTCTTTGCATTCTAGATAATGCTCTGTGGCCTCATCTATTTGGCAGTCATCGCATGTTATTTCTTTATGAGAATTTTTATTGTTACTCTTAGCTTTAACCATATTCAATTTAAGCCTTAGGATTTGCCTGCTCTCCTTTATGTCGAGTTCGTCCATATATCGTGCTCGTTTTAGTTCACTTACACGCTTTTTTTTATAAGGAACCACTTTATAAGGAACCTACATGTAGAAGGCCCGAAAATTTAAAGAACTTATACTACTAAGGAGAAAATCATTTAGGAACTTTTGAGTGTTGAATACTTTTATCACTGCAAATAATCAAGAATTAGAAAGCCAGTTCCATTCATTTGCAATCGAAAATCACATAAATTGTACGTTAAGCATGTATCCAATGTTTCTTTGAGTAGTCTCGAGCTTTGCTCATATGCAAATGTCTCTCTTTTATTGTTAAGACCACTGAATGTGCAGTTAAATTTAAGGAACTATTAAGGAACTTTTGGAACTACAATTGCCTCAAAAGAGGCCCAAAAATAAGGAACACTCTTTTTTTTATAAGAATACTATAAATTTTGCCCAGCCTCAATATTCTTAAGAAATTTTCGTTTTGAGCCTGAAAATATTCTTAAAGTATTCTTATTTTTTCAAACATGATATGGTTTCAGGGGAACATAGTTAAAAGAATAATTACGAGGAAATGGCGGAGCGAAAGAAAAATTCAACTATTATAACAATAAGAATGTTGTTTAACAATCATGAAGTTTCTTTTTAACATTGCAAAAGAGGCAACTGCTGAAAAATGAGGCACAAATATGCGAGCTGAGGCTGAGCATATTCTTACAATATTCTTAAAAATTGGATGACTCAATATTCTTATAATCTTTATTCTTATAAAAAAAGAGTGAACTTCAAGAACTAGGCCTTGGGGTAGGTTCCTTATAAAAAAGCGTGTACCTCCACAAATCTCAATTTTTTCATTACTTTCTGTTTCTCCGCTATTTCTGTAATTATCCATTTTGTTATATTACTTTTAACCTTCTTTTTACATTCCGAAATTTTGTTGTTTTTATCTTTTCTCTTTCTTTGTCTATATTGTAATTTTGCAAGTTCTTATCAACTAGTCGTTGTTCGCGGGGAACATCATCCTAAAATCTTGTCCATTTTTCAGTAAATGTTTAATTTAAATATCATATTGTTGTTTATGAAAATCTTATCCATTTAAGGGAATGATTTTTGCTCCATACCGGTCGTTCTTCAAACTATTGTTCAATAAAAGCTCACTCGAAGAGGGTCCAGATGGGGGTTTACTGTTAAGTGTTATTGCACAAATTTCTGAACTGTTAAGTGTTATAGAAGGAAAAATTTTACAGTTAACTGTTATGTTAAATTTTGTAGAGATTTAAGAGTTACACAGTATGATTCATCATTTTCTTTTTTATTATCGTCATCATCATCATCAATGATGGTAAAATCATAATCACTATAATCACAACACTACCACCATCATCATCATCATCATCTTCATCGTTTCGTCATCATCATCATCATCATCATCATCATCATTATCATCATCATCATCAATATCATCATCAATATGAAGGTGATTTATCAAAACTATAATCACGATCGTGACCATCATCATACATCGGATAAATGAATCATGAAAAAGTTAGTCAGCAACCTTAAAAAGAAATAAATGTGGCAGGATTTTGTAAAACCATCTGCTGTATGCATCACTATCTATCTGCTGCACAAATAATTTAACTGTTACACGTTTTTTTTTATAAGAAACCTAGCTCGGGGCCTAGTTCTAAAAGTTTCTTAATTTTTGGCCCAATTTCAGTTCTAAAAGTTTCTTAACAGTTTCTTAATTGATTAAAATAAATTGCAGTAAAAACGACGAAAAACCTTCTGTGGGATACATGGGATACAGTATTGCTTACAGATGCCAGAAATCGCACGAAATTAGCCACGCTGGTGCGAGAAATCGCATGGAAATGCTTGAGAACTAATTACTACCTCCACAAATGTGAATCAGTGTGTTGAAAAACGGACGCAAAAATGTCTACAGTTTCTTAACTTCTTCCTCCTAGTTCTAAAATTTTCTTAACTTTTTGGGTGTCCAGTTCTAGGTTTCTTATAAACCGGTTTCTTATAAAAAAATGTGTAGCTGTTTTTGAAGTTAACTGTTTTGTTGACCCCCCATCTGGACCCTCCTCGAAGTAAAGAAAAACTGTGTTGTTGATTTGACCATTTCAAATGCCGGACAAATATTTTGTGTTTTCGCTTTGGTCTAACCTAATTGTGTTTTTTTTTTAAAGGGCATTTACCCCTGCTATCATTAAATCAAGAATTGCAGACCACATCAATATACAACACAGGATGTGAGCGCAACAACAAGATCAACAGCCATAGCTCGCTACTTTTGTGACGTTATTAAAAATGTAAATATTGCTATTCATCAATGCCATATTACATTACATCGGTACTTGAAAAAATACATTTTATTCTTCTTTCGATTTGCAAAACAAGTCAAGCTTTTTCTTTTCCTCGGCGAATATGCTCGAAACGGTTAAAGTATATGAAAATATGTTGACCCTTGACCTTGAACCTTTAAGGAAGTTGAAGGTGGGTGACATACTGAAAATCTTAGAATGTTGGATCTTGACCTCAATCATGATCATCATCATCTTCGCCGCCATCATCATCATTACACTCTTTCTTTATAAGAGTACTATAAATTTTGTCCAGCCTCAATATTCTTAAGAGTAAGAGTAAGTATATATAAGTAGAGTAATTTCTTAAAGTATTCTTATTTTTCAAACCTGATTTGGTTTTAGGGGAACATGGTTAAAGAAAAATCATCTCATAAGGTCGAGCGAAAGAAATATTTAACTACTATAACAAAAAGAATGTTGTTAACAATCATGAAGTTTCGTCGTAACATTGCAAAACAGGCACTCTGCTGAAAAATGAGACACAAATATGGGAGCTCAGGCTAAGCAATATTCTTACAATATTCTTTAAGAAAAAGATGAGCCTGAATATTCTTATAAACAATATTCTTATAAACAATATTCTTATAAACAATATTCTTATAAAAAAAGAGTGTAGTGGAAATCCAGTTAAAAGAACAGGGTTTCATTTTTGCAGGGATCGGTCTAGCTAAGGATACCATTATCTTGAAAATTTTTCTAGCCAACAGTACCACTTTCAATATGCTTGCGGCATACTTGTAATCAAAGCCAAAGAACTCACCACCCCTCTGATGTAGATATACACATTTTTCAATAAGCAACTGGAATTTTGGTCCAGCCCTCAAAGCTTCTTAGAATATCTAGTATTTCAGCTCTCGCAGAATGACTGGTACCCTTTAAAAAGACATATTTTGGCTCTTTTCTTGCTTTTCGATGCAATTCACATGTTTGCATTTTGCAATGATGTAGAAAGAAAGCTCAACCAAAAAGTTTAACAAAATTTCAGCCCCACTTGCTTATTGACCAGTTGCTTATTAAAAAGAGTGTACTGCCAGACACATACACATGTATATAATTGCTAAAAAGAGCTTACCCTGGAGTGACAGTAGACAACTTGCTGTGTTTGATGTCCCTCAATGCAATGTATCGATACCAGAGATATGTCTCACACTGATATTCAACTATCGAAAGGGGTATCAGATTCGCTTCCTTCCTTTTATCGTTGCTCGATTTACGATTGGCATGGGCTGAGAAAAGATTGCTCAGTCACGTGAGAGTTCTGCTGAATAACTTTCGCTGTCTTTCAGTTTTTCGGTTTCTTCTCCTTGTAAAAGTCGGGTGGGTATAAGTAGTGTTTTCTCCGTGAAAATTTGAGTATTATAAGTACCAGTATCCCTTACGACTTCACGAAAATTCTGCTCTTCCTAAAAAACGCACTTTAATATGTAACGCTCAAGTTTCCCTAAGTAAACAATATCCCACATAGTTAATATTTTATAAATAAAAAACTTTCCATGCAGTCAATAAAATAACCACGATTTAGTTTGCCCATTATACTTTGCAAGCAGAGTTCTGGGAATAGATCCTATACGGATACCTGTGACAATAGAATAAAATCCCTATGACAATTCTATTGTACCTGTCGGTACAGACAATGAGTGAAGCAAGAAACACGCAATTTCCAGATGATCTGGCCAGGTAACAACTGTTCACTATAGGGTATGACAAATTCACATGCAAAACAGAAAGAAACGGGAGACCGCATAAATGAAAATCAGAAAGCATTTCTAATTTGAGTTCCAGGGCTGCCACTCTTGACGCTCAGTTTTTCCCTACCGCGCATGCGTTTTCTACCTACGGTTCACCTACACATTTCCCCCCAAATTCTACCTACAAATCCCTACATTTTGACAAATCTACCCACATTCCACCTATTTTTTACCACGTGTGTATCATGTGACCTAAAAGGTGACAAAAATTTTGCGTCATTTGATTCATCACAGATCCACAATAAGGTGCGATTCCCAAGAGGCAAAGTCGCAGTTGTTCGAAACAGAGGCCTCAATGATTGATAAAGTATGGTCTTTGAAGTCTTTTTGAAGGTTCAACACAGCAAAAACGTCAGAATTCTGCTATTTTGTTGAGAAACATCCCAGGATTTCATATTTTTCTGAAAAATACCTACATTTTTGAACAATCTACCTACTTTTCATGATTTCTACCGTAGGTTTTCCCTACAACCTACAAACCTCCAAAAATCCCTATTGTAGGTAGAAATCCCTACGAGTGGCAGCCTTGGTTAAAGCAGGATTGAACGTTCTGGTCTCCCTGTGTGGGCTGTCCTCTTGCTGGGGTCTCTATGCCATTTCGAGGCTGTAATGTGTATAAAGCGCAAAATTGCTGGGAACTTTCTCATTCACGTTTGCCAATATTCCCACCCGCCCTCCCATTCCTGTGTTCTGGATAGTTACTGGCCATAACGTTCTTGCATGCCTTGTACACAGGCCCACGGGAAAAACATGTTTTTCTTCACCAAACCCCAATCTTTGGGCTAAAATTTTGATTATTTGCAATTGGGCCTGTGTACATTTGCCCAACTTGTTCCTATGATGAAAGAACACAGGCCATCATGCTAACTTGTTATGTTAGACATAAGGCTCAACAGCTCTGACGGGCATGGCCAAAATTGATGGGGGCTTGGAATTTTGGGTTTGTGGTTGCGAACGACCAAGCTTTAAAGCTACATATAAGCTTCCATTTAAATTATTAAGCTTGAGTACTAAATAAAGAGTCCATGGGATTCTAAGGTAACGCATGAGATTCTCTTTTGTTCAAATGAACCTTCCTCCGGTCAATGGCCGTGTGGCCGCAACTTTTTCCTGACTCTGCTAATAAACCTTTAAACCTAATAAACAATACATGCTAACGCTCTCAATGAAAAGTGGTACTTGAAGTTATCGCATCATCGCGTGTTGCCATTTTGCTTTTTGCACTAAGACCATAGCGTTATCTTGTGAAAACTCGTTGAAAACTCGAGTTTTCAGCTATGATAACAAGATAACGCTATGGTCGTTGTGCAAAAAGCAAATGATTAATTTTATACTTGAAACGACTGGTTTTTGCGTATTCAACAAAACTCTTCCCTGGAGATGCTTATATATGAACGCAACCAAGGGGGTTCGCGGGGGCAGGGTATTGCCTCCCCAAAAAGAATTTTTTGCCCCTCTCTACCCATCCAAAAATTACAGGATGAACACATGTTTTCTTTAAATATACATGGTTGCATTAACCCTACAAAGGCTGGGCTTTTCGAATTATATATAGCCGGGGGGCCTATTGCCCCCCCCCCCATTATAAAATCTTTGTGCTGAGTCTAAAGGGCAAGAAACTTGATAGAATTATACAAAACATGTTTTGCATCCTTTGGCATTCCAATGGGGCTATCACGTGACCCTGTTCTGCTGACGTAAGCAATTTTTAACGTCATGCTTAGAAATGTCAAAAAATTCACGACGTAATTTTGAGGTTGCACGGCTTTCATTAGTTTATATATTGCATTCAACAATGTAAATATGAAACACATTTATATCATAACACATTTTATGGCATATATGAGCAATACTCTTATAGAAACTGCAAGTTCCTTTTTTTACCTTACAAGAAAAAAAAGATGACGTCATCAAAATGAGTGCTCCGCAACAACAAATTTTTGCACTAGTATAATCCTGAACAGATTTTAGGAAAAATTTTGGAGTTTCGTTGAGAATGGCCCATTGCCCCCCAGTTCTGTGTAGGGTTAAAATTTGAAGGCTTTCAACACTGTTACTTCAGTTGTTTTAGTCCCAAACCACAAGCTACGAATATGACCAATCTCACTTCACTCGGTAGACCCTGATTTCCCAATTTAGTGTCGCAATATCGGAGCGATTCTCGCAGTTGCGGAAGCTGGTCAAACGAGTGATAAGAAAACATTTCATAGTTTTCTAGTGATCTTACCCCATACGAGATTTTTAAAAAGGGCGATTCCCATTTTCTGCCAAAGTAAAGGGCGTAGTTTCTAAAAATGTTTTGGGGGCTCCAGAACCCCGTCAACCTATCTCTAACCCCCCAAACTTTTATAGTGTTGGCTTCGTGCCTGTGCTTACAAAGTCTTTTTTCCTTTGAAATCAGTTGTACATAGAACGGCTTGCTTTCGATCGGCGTTATCAGATTTCTCGGTTCATTTCGTTGGCGACTTTCAAGGGAAAAATGTTCTTTCAGATACTCTCAATTTTGAACATTCAAGAGACCAAGAACGGTTGTTCGATTTAACGAGTGCTTCAGTTATCGGCTATCTTCATAACCTGAATAGACCATTCCACCATTCCACCTTTCCATCTTTCCAAAGAAGTGCAGCAAATATTGCTTCAAATTCAGCTTATAATTGGAGTAAATGCGAGGGAAAAGAAAGGATTCAAGTCCAAACTGCTCAAGGAGGAATTTAATCAAGTATTTTACTTTTGTGAGTACGTGGGTTCGAATAAAATAAAGTGAAACTCGGCGGGTCCACTTCCATAAGAACTTATATACCATGTGAGTTCCCAAAAATAATCCTGACCCCTTATCTCTGACAAAGAAAGTACAATCATACCCCCTTTTCTCTGACAATTCTGTGACATATGACCCCCTTTCTCTGATTATCAAATAAGTTGTCATCATCATACCCCTGAAAATACATGTTCATACTACTTAGCAAAGAAAATAAAATATCTTCTTGATTGATGACTTTTGTTGCTGATATTTAAGAAAATTGTAGTGTATGTATGTAGGCTACCATAGAAGCCAACTGTGTCCAAAAAGGCTTTCTTTTGCCATTGTTATGTCATTGTCTTGTCTGAGTTGTTCACTGGGTTAGTGAGTAGATATTTGCTTGCTGGAAATATTATTAACAATTAGATAGATTGTAACAGTACTCCACACAGTTCTAAAAACTTTTTCCAACTGCTATCATACGTTTGACATTGATTTTTAAAACACCAACAATAACCAAGGCAAACTTCTACAAGACCTAGACTAGCCCTGTTCTAGCCTAGGCCCAATAAAGGCCGAGAAAAGTTCCCGCCAAATAATACCCTCTCTTACAAAAAGGTTTTTTTTCCATTCTTCATTAAGAGGCTAAAAAAACAAGCAAACAAATGGAACATGGAAGTCTGTGGAGCAGCCAGAAACCTTTTGTAGCACGTGTAATGGAAACAAGTTAAAAGTTTGAGTATGATGATTCCTCACCTCTGCAAAAAGTTACAATGAACTCTGTAAGATTTTTCATTTTGATTGTAGTGTGGTAGGGTAGCAGCAGAGAATATTATATTTGAAATTTGATTTCTAAAGTATGTTCTACCTTTGTCAGGTTAGTTTTAAGAGCCTCTGTATATGTATATACACATATGTATTAATTGAACAAAAATTAATCTTCCTTATGACTAGGGAAAATGGGATTCTATTGCATGACCTATGTTATATATATTACCAAATTGTACACACATATACAGTATACATACACATTACCACCAATAAAAATCTACAGTTGGGTTTAAGTCTTCACATTTACTTAGTTTTTAGTTATTATCTGGCTTAAAGAACAGTGAAAAAAATATACAAACACTTTTTTTATTATACCAGAAGTTTACTCCTTTTTAAAAAATCTCTGACTCCATAAAACACCCCTTATTTTGAAAATCTCTGTCCTAGATTCCTATGAAATCTGGCACCCTTTCTCAGAGATTTTGGGAACACACATGGTATATAAGTTTTTATGGCAGTGGACCCGCCTAGAAGCAGATTGTCGGGCGATCTAAGGCGCAGGTTTAAATCACCAGTCAATTCGGTGGCGTCTCCTACAAAGCGTAATTTTTTAGAGGAACTAGAAGAAAATGAAAACTGCTGCAAAAGCTGGTTGTCTTTCATTCGAACTCAAGGAAGGACGGCCGAGCAGACTAAGGCGCTGGTTTAAGGCACCAGTCACTTCGGTGACGTGGTTTCGAGTCCCACTCATAACATTTCGTTTTTTAAAGAGCACTTCAGAATAAAATTTAATACATTGTTTCTACTGCTGGTTGTCGTTCACACGATCTCAAGATAGGACGGCCGAGCTGTCTAAGGCGCTGGTTTGAGGCGCCATTCACATCTGTGGCATGGGTTCGAATCCCACCCCTATTAAATCGTTTTTTTAGGAGATCTCCAGAATTAAATGAAACACATTCTTGCCATATCTGATTATCTTCCACTGGATCTCAAGGTAGGATGCCTGAACGGTCTAAGGCGCTTGTTTAAGGCGCTTGTTTAAGACGCTTGTTTAAGACGCTTGTTTGAGGCATCAGTCACTTCGGTTGCGTTAGTTCGAATCGCAATCCATCAATATTGTCAAAAGTCCTTTGAAAATAATGATGAATAAGATTGTTTTCACCTCCGAACTGGCCTGTACGTTTATTATGAAAACATTGTGTAAACCACTGTCCAAAGTAAAGTATTTTTGCTGTGCCATTTGTTCGAATGAGCCGCCTATCAAACATAGAAACTTTTGACGTAATTCCGAAGTAGTACGGCTCAATGCATTTGTTACTGTGTGGTTATCGAACGATTGCGAGATCAACGCCGGAAAATATTCGGACCGAAACATGAGGTACGGACCGAACATAATGAGCTCCGTACAAGAAGCTGAGGTGTGAGGTTCGAATATTTTCCTGCATTGACCGCGCAATCGTTCAATAAAGACTTTATTATATGGTGTTAAAATAAAAATAATATAAAACATTTTCGAACTTTGTTGGAGAATGTTTACTCAAGAAACATCATTTGTCAGTATTTCATTTTCCCATCTCACGCTAGCGAATCTATACACACTACTGTGGTGGATAAGCTCTACTGTGGTGGTGTATTTTGCGTAATGTGGTGGGGTTTTTTGCGTACTGTGTTGGATAAGCTCTACTGTGGTGGTGTATTTTGCGTAATGTGGTGGGTTATTATGCTTGATGTAGTGGGTTATTATGCTTGCTGTGCGGCTCAATGCATTTGTTACTGTGCGGTTATCGAACGATTGCGAGATCAATGCCGGAAAATATTCGGACCGAAACATGTTTGTTGTGGTGGTGCTTTTTGTGTACTGTGGTGGATAAGCACTACTGTAGTGGGTTCTTATGCTCTGTTGTGGTGGGTTATTATGCTTGGTGTGGTGGTGTTTATTGCGAACTGTAGTGGATAAGCACTACTGTGGTGGGTTATTATGCTTGTTGTGGTGGCTTATTATACTTGTTGTGGTGGTGTTTTTCGCGTACTGTGGTGGATAAGCACTTGGTGTGGCGGTGTTTTTTGCGTACGGTGGTGGATAAGCACTACTGTGGTGGGCTATTATGCTTGTTGTGGCGGGTTATTTTACTTGGTGTGGTGGTGTTTATTTCGTACTGTGGTGGATAAGCAATACTGTGGTGTGTTACTTTGCTTGTTGTGGCGGGTTATTATGCTTGGTTTGGTGGTGTTTATTGCGTACTGTGGTGGATAAGCACTACTGTGGTGGGTTATTATGCTTGATGTGGTGGCATTCTTTTGATGTCTGTGGTCTGTGGTTCATACTCACTATTCGAATAGCATCTCTTTCAGCATTCTTCATCACTTCCAGCGTTTGAATATACAGTACTGTAGTCTTACATAGTGTTAGTGAAATTAAGCTATCTCATGTAAGTGTGCCATGAAAATTGGGGGGTACTTAATAAATTTTTTGGCATGGCCTGTACCGCCCAATTGAAACTTGCAAAATATTGATAAAGTATTGTAGAATTAAATTTCTTTAAATCGATCCATCCCCTCTTGGAGACTTACGCGTGGTCTTCTCTCTTCTGTTAGAATCTGAGTCGTACTACTTCTAGGTACTGCCATCAACTTGAAATAAATGTCCAATCCAAGGTTTTGCCTTACCTCTATAGCATATCTGTTCCACAGAAAGAAACGAAGGCTACCGTTATCTGGAGAAAATTCATTATTTTTGCAAAAGGAAGTATTCCATTAAAAAAGAAAGCAATAGGTTTCAGACCACTTACATTGTTTATTAGGGCAATGTTAGTTTTCATATGGTCAAGCAAGACACCACACAAGATACAACGGGGCATAATCAGACGAGTTATTGTTCCAAGTTCGAAGAAGGCCGTCAATATTGAACGATTCTGTTTTAACACATAAATTGTCCTATCCATTCTTCTAAAGCAGAAGGCGAGTGTAGAACCAAGAAGTAGAAAAGTAGGCCTAATGATCAATATTTTGTTCAAACTATTTACTTGCAAAATGATACTAAACAACTATTTGAACTATTTTCCGATTCTTTTGTTTTTTTCTTCTCTTCCAAGTCCCTTGGGTATATGTTCGTGGTCGATTGGGAAGTATATTTCAAGCATGATGTTTTTTTGCATCAGATAAAGAGCTTTGATATCCAGTATAATTAGTGTCTAATGAAAAATACGTAATTATATGGCAAAATTTGGCAAAATTTCTAAAAAAATTACTAAATATTACTGAAGTGTAGTTTTCTTTTGATAAACAGACGTTATGAGCTATATTGAAGTTAGAGAGCTGCATGCCAAACAACGACAAAAAACCTGTTGCCTAGCAATTTGTCACGTGACTTATTAAGATACAACGCTATAGTTAGAATTTCATGAGTTCTTAATACTTTGTACCAAGTTTGGTTACTATAGCTATAACACGTACTGAGAAAAATAGGGTGGGGGGAGGCGAAAAATGCCCCCCATGCAAAATCAACTAAAAAATACCCCATGTGAAAAAGGGCTAAAAAGCAAGAAAATTAAGAACATGTTAAGAAAATTTTAAGCCTTCAAATAGAAAAAATTACGAAAATTGTATGGCTTTCTTCAATTTCAAGTGTTCTTATAAAAGACGAAAACATCTAGCAGAAGCCTGGGGCGAACATGTGTTTGTATAGTGTGGACAGGGCTTAGATTACCAAGCAAAAGTACACGTGACAATATGATACTTCATAACAAATACAAGACAGAGAGGTCATCAACCCAACATCGATGGGAATGTTTTAGTTTTTGTATTTAGTAAGAGCTGCTTGATTTGATGAATGCATTGTCTGCATATCGGCAGGGCACATTGCTAGCGCTGTTTAGTTAGAAGAATGCACTGGAGATAATGCGTCAATTCTATTATTTGGAAAACTGCTGGACACCAAACTGTTGCCTCGTTGCCATGCTGAACTGCCATGATAGCAGTTTGGCATCACAGTGTAGCATCGTAGCTTATTGTTAGCTAATCCTTGTCGACTACCGCGCGGAATTCTTGCTTTGCAGGCCACTTCGGAACTCCCTTGCAGTGATTGCTTGAAAAAAAGTCACTCTACAAGAATAAATGAGCTTTATGGGAAAATATTTGAAAAAAATAAGGAGTATTCTGTGGCGAGAAGCTTGGCGAAATTAAATTAACACACGAATAGTTTAAGAAAGTGTTAGAAAATGGAAGCCCGTTTCTACGTATTTTGCTATAAAGACACACTATCGGCTAAAATTTCATTCAATCTTGTTTTTGTTTACACACCAATCTCGCAAAAGCAAAGATCTTCATACAGCAGGGCAAATAGAAGAGTGGATATAAGAAAACAAAAATTAAAATGCAAATGTTTGCCCTATCACTCGGGTTGTATTCTTTTATTAAGCTTATAACCTAGAATCTTGTGGCATCTGGAGCATTTGTAGCATCAGCACACTCATCCCTCACAATTGCTAAAACTATGATCACCCCTTCCTAACCCAGATTTTCCTACAGAAAAGCAAGTTGTTTATTAGGTTTATGGGATATCTAAATCTTGTTTAGACTGTCGCGTCTCATAGGTGCATGCGTTCTTCTTGGCTTCTGAATTCCACCTCCCACGTGTAATACCAATGACAGCCTGATGCCTTGAGTCTGACGTTGGGCTAAAGGTTGCGTCTGACGTTTCCACATCAATCGTGTCCTTTGGAA
This sequence comes from Chrysaora quinquecirrha, assembly GCA_014526335.1. Taxonomy (NCBI): domain Eukaryota; kingdom Metazoa; phylum Cnidaria; class Scyphozoa; order Semaeostomeae; family Pelagiidae; genus Chrysaora; species Chrysaora quinquecirrha. The sequence continues at coordinate 3,310,287 of JACTAT010000031.1, forward strand.
TTGAAACCATTACCTACCTTGGAAATAAACTGTGGCAATTATTGCCACAAGAAATAAAACAGTCAAACACCCTTCCTATCTTCAAAAAGCGAATTAAATGTTGGAATGGTGATAAATGCAACTGTAGGCTCTGCAAAACATATATTCCGCAGATTGGGTTTCTAACAGGATGAATGTCCTGTGGGCCTTCTCGTGGGGAGGGGGCGGTGCCCTGCTGCTGTTTGGGGTGGCTGGTGCGCTGCATGGGATGTCCCCCTCATGATGCAGGCCTTGGACTGCGGAGATCGTTTCCGTGGTTGGGTGTGGCGTCTGGGGGTTCCCTCGCGCGGCGTCGACGCCATCCAATTCTGTGTGGTGGGCGTCGCTTCCGGCCTCACTGGGAAGGTCTGATTGTCTTGTTTTTGTTTTTAGCCTGGCTAATAATTGTAAATATATTCTTTTTTTTTTTTAGATCTATTAACAAAATTTTTTTTTGTAGGCTTAAATTAGCTGTAATTTAGCTATATATTTTTATAATTGCCTACGTAAAATAAATTAATGATGATGATGATGATGATGAATCTAGCTGCACTAATGAGTCCTGAAATTTGGCATTGGGCTGTAGCTAACTGTTTGAGGTGTCAGTGATTTTCTTACACTTAACCTAAATCTTGTTTGTCACTTTAATGAGATTTAATCGGATTTATTGAGATTTACAAAAGTTTATCCCTCCGCCTGGCGTTTTTGAGCATCCCAAGGCTTGAGGGGGGCTAATTTAACCTTCCCTCCTATCTCGAAACTGGTTAGGGCAAGAAAAGTGAAGTTTGGCCGAAATATTTATGTACGCAGATTGTTGGGAAATGCAAAGTTTTGTTGATGTCCAATCACTTTTTTGCTATTTGTGTCTTTATCTTGTAATAATAAAGTAACTATCACTACTAAATAATGAATCTAACTAGCCGTTAACACAGTTATGGAAGTGCTGCTCCGGGGTAGAATGCAAGTGTGCACGAGACTGTCACGAGTACATCGAAATAAAAATCAAAGGTTTATGATTGTGTTATTCGCATGCTGAACCAGGCTAGCGAATCTTATACGCACTTCTGTGGTGGTATATTTTGCGTACTGTGGTGGTGTTTATTTCGTACTGTGGTGGATAAGCACAACTGTGGTGGGTAATTATGCTTGTTGTGGCGGGTTATTATACTTGGTGTGGTGGTGTTTATTTCGTACTGAGGTGGATAAGCACTACTGTGGTGGGTTATTATGCTTGTTGTGCTGGTACTCTATAAATCAAGCAAGAAAAAACCACAAAACCCACCACATCAAGTAAAGCAACCCTGGAATGGAGTTTTCTTTGTTTTGAATGTACAACAATATTTTTGTACAAAACTGTATTGAAAGATACAGTAAAACAAATATTTGAATGAGACGTTTGACAAACTTTAGGTTTTTATTGATCAAATGCCAATGGCCTCTGTTGTTATTCGATGATTGGTCGATTTAACTGCTTTCTTGACAGCCCAACTCAGTAGAGTAGGACTAGGCCTACTACTGATACTGAAACTTAGGCCTTTTTGTAGCTTTTGTATTCGAAAAAAGGCTTCCATTGATCGCCGAATAAGTACATCTAAGATTCTCGTAAATGAAATAAATATTGCTTAATTGTTTCATTTTAAGTTCTTCTCTGCTTAAGCAGATTTATAGCTTAACTTTAGGAAAACGCGCACTTTTCTTTCAACCGTCATTGTCAAGGATATTCCCCCACAGGTAATTCAAGAGTTTTGGTCATGCGCAATAGCTTTATACTAGAGTTCTAAGAGATTTATGCCATTGATCATTTGCAGGATTTACGTATATATATCTGTAATGTGGGCGAAATTCTTGTGGTGATGCACAACTCGGAGAAGCAGTTAAGACAGAGGGATTGGGCAAGCAAGCAGTTTGTGTTTGTTCTGCACGTGTCGGGGTTCCAGGCAGCTATTGCAATGCAATTTGCTGGACCTACACAGTTAGACAGCTGAAAATAGCTGCTTTCTTAATCTTTTTTTAAAGAAAAAGACAGTTTACGGACAATGTGGTTTTAAATAGCAGGAAACATATTGCAATCAAGTAAATGCTCTAAATATATTTTGATGAATGACGTCTTACTAGTTCATTTCATGATTCCTCCATGTGCATTTGAGATTTTTCTTCAATCACCCGTAGTTACCTTTGGGACAGTAATTTCTAAAGAAAATATTTGTTGATTTAGTTACCAGGCAGATTTGTATTTCTATTTTCTTGTTTATCTGTTGTTTTATGAAGGCATCAATAGAAATACCATTAAAAATCTGCAATTGTGTACGTCTTTTACAACATAAATCCGAAGAGCATTTCACCCTTAAGTACCAAGTTAGAGGTAACTTCAGCCGGGCCGGCTCGGCGTTGCAGTCAAAGGGCTGCAAAAACAGAAACGATATACATGAAAAAGGTTAAACTTGGATACCCGGGCTAAAATCTCAGCCCGCCTTTAACAAACGGACAGGGCTTTTCATCTCGGTCAAATGGCTAAAAAATCCATATAACCGCAAGACAGAATATGAAATGATTCAAATGATAGTATTGATGTAATTATTTAAAATTATTCAAAAGTAGATTGATCTTTAGTGCTATACATGGGTTTAGCACTGCACCAAATTTATGAGACTGCTTGTCTATTCGAATATTCTTTTACCATGGCATTATCAGGTATTATGTGGTACTATCTGAACAAAAATGCTATCAACTTCATGAGGGGGTGTTTGGGGGGTCTGAAAACCGTAAATCCGTTCAAAATTTGCCCAAAAACCGTAAAACCGTGCGATATTGTCAACAAATCCGTATGGCACGATTGAAGTCCCGGTTTTCACAAAAATTGCACAGAGAATCTGTGAAAACTGTAGCTAGGTTCGTCAAATTTTATTATTCACTTCACGTTTTTGAGACATTTTCCTCCAATTAATTTTCTTTTTTATTACGGGCTATCCTGCAGGTTCACTGAGACGACATTCAGTACCAAAAACGCAAAATTCTAATCAAAAACCGGAAAAATTATCCAGAAATACCGTAAAACCGTTCACCAACGAGATTTTGAAAACCGAAAACTGCGTAATTATTTGGAAGAAACCGAAAATCCGGGCAAAATATTGGCGAAAACGTGTAACCGAAAAACCCAAAAATCCCTCCTTCATAGCATTTTGCCCACCACCACCACTGTTCAGTTCTTCAATTCACTACCAAAATCGAATTTGGTATTCCACATAAACACTTGCTCTTTCAAATACCTTCATTTTCGCAACAGCTTGCGAGCAATCATAATCTAATAGACCATTTCAACTAAGGGCCTCGTTTTCAAAATAATTGAAAATTAAGACATAAAGAAATTTCGACTTCAGATTTGAATTCAGCACCTTCTTTTTAGTGTTGAGGCAAAGATTTATGCTTCTAGTCCTTAAGATATTGATTTTAGAGGTTTTAAAATTTTGAAATTCTATAAAGGATTTGACCGTGAAAAATCGCTGGGGGTGAAATTTTACACCCTCAGTCATTTTACACGGTCAAATCCCTTATAAATTTTCAAACTTTTAATCGCTATAGAATCAACATTGCAAGGACTGGAAGCGCAAAATTTTGCCACAACACTAAAAGGAAGGTGCTGAATTCGAATTTGAAGTCAAAACTTCCCTATGACCAAAATTTCCATTTTTTTTTTAAACGAGGCCCTTAGTTGAAATGGTCTATTCCATGAGTCGTATTTTTCGCTCCTCAGGCCGATCTAAATAGATATGTCTCTCTAAGACACAGGAAGCCCAAACTTGAATGTGCCGGTCAAAGTCAACAGGGCATATTTACAAGATCTTTGCAATATTGATACATAAGGGCTGTGTCTTTAAAGCAGTTTGACGTATCTGACGCTGTTACGAATGACGTATCATTTTGCCCCGCACATGATCCGATGCTTAAACAAGGATTAGTCAAAATTGCAATAATTTGTCATCATGACAGAAAAAGCAAAGGAGATGCAAGGCCTTATGATCTTGTCAATGGTGACATGTTCTTGTTTCTAGCAACCATAGCACAGAAACAAATTCCCTATCAGCAATAAACCAACTACACTAGACAAGAAAATGCTCATTGAGATAGAAATTTCGACGCTGTTGAAGAATCGGACTACGAACATATTAGCAGAGGGTGAAAAACTGACATATAGATATCGTGGTTTTGTATGTAATTTCTAATTTGTCAACTTCTGAATTAAGGTAGGCCACAGAAAACAGCCCATCAAAAGCAATCAAACACAATCCTCAAAATCTCAAACAAAGAGTACAGCTGTCAGCTGAAAGCAATATTCACATGCAGAAATATTCTCATCGCATTTTTCTCAATCACAAGTGCGCAGGGAGAAAAAAGAAATAAAAATGCGCGAAGTATTGTAAGAATTCCATAGGGAGCACAAATTTTGCTTTTGAAAAATTTGGAGACTATCTGATTGGCTCTGAAACTCATAGAAATATGTATTAGCTACTTTAGAAGCCCAACTTCTCGCCTCAACATCAAAACCTCCGGTTTATTTTAGATATGTCGACGAAACTTTCGGTATTTTCAAAAAAGAGTTGGATTGCAACGTTTTCCTTGGTGCATCGTATCCATTGAGCGAAGAGTTGAACAAGCAATTGCACTGAAAATTTGGTATTGGTCCTTCCATTATCCAATCAAGCAATTGAGATTTTGGTAAAATTTCGCAAAAAAATTTTTTTTCTTAGAAAAGAAGAATGATTTAACTCTTAAACATTGTTACTTTAATTTTATTTTTTTTAGGCACGAAGCGAAGGGGGGGGGGGGCACAGAATATTTCAGGATCAACGCATGTTTTGCTTAAATATACGTATTTGCATTAAAATTTGAAGGTTTTCAGCAATGTTACTTCAGTTTTTTAAGCCTAAAACGGCAAGCTACGAAGTATGACCTATCTCGTTCGCTCGGCAGACCCTGATTCCTCATTTACATGTTGCAATATCGGAGCGAATATCGCAGTGACGAAACAAGGGCTGGTCCAAAGAGTAATAAGAAAAAATTCAATGTTTTTCTAGTCATTCCCCATATGAAATTTTCAAAAAGGGCATTTCCTCTATTTTTTGCCAAAGTAAAGGGCGCGGTCCCTAAGAATTATCAAGATTTACATCAACTTTTGTGTCGATGATTTTAACTTATTTCACTTAGATCTGCTTCTCATGAAATTTCACTTGTACACTCTATTCGTTGGGTAGCCCCAGGGGGGTACTCATTAACTTTCAATACGGGGGGGTCCATGCCAATATTTGTGGTGCGAAATCTTAAGCTTATTCAATATTTTGGGTCTGTCAATTATAGCATAAACAAAAATTCAATATTTGGGGTTCACAAATCTGAATGAAGAATCTTGCGATTTGGAGCGATTCATTACAATGACCCATCCAACTGCCAAGAGCTTATAAATTGCAAATTGTCATGAAACTGATGGCTTAACCCGAGAAAACATTTTAGGTGTCCAAAAATAGATATCAATATTTGGGGTCTCCAAACCATTAAACTCAATATTTGGGGGTCTGCAAGGAAATAGTGGCATGGACCCCCCCGTCTTGAAATTTAATGAGTACCCCCCTGGGTGGGTAGCACTATGGATTGACTTAGTCTATAAGTACAATAGCGCCAGTCGCAATGCATTCTGCAGTTTTCGGACAAATTTTGTTAAACAAATTCCGACCCCCCGTTTATTCCGACCACCCTGTCAATTAGATACTGTCTGGAGCTCGAAACCCCCCGCCTATTCCCACCCTACCCCACAGCAATTATTCACCAAAGAGAAAATATCATCAAGATAAAATAAGTGAGAATTAGTTCACTTTTTTTCCCTTGGTTCGCTTATTTTACCTTGATATCATCAAGTGAAGGGAGGCGAAGAGAAATCGAGAGAAACGTACCTTCGGAACTGCTGAACAAGATTGTTATGTAACTCATCTTTGAATTTATAAAGGAGTGCAGAAAGACATGTAGGACAGCATGCACCCCTACTGTACATAAAAAATACCGTACTGCTTAGTCTTGCTGTTCTCTATTCCTATTCCCCTGGCTTGTTATGTAATTTGTATCCGTAGTAGCCTTATAAAGACCAAACTAGAATTCTCAGAGTATTCTTCAGGTAACACTATCGCTGTACGTGTTGTGCGAAGCGCACTTTCACAGAGCAAAAGTGCTCTGAATCGTTATACGCGATCTCAAGTCTCAAGCAAAGCAAAGCAAGTGCATTTTAGTTGTAACTGACTCTCATCAATTAACGATGAAAGACTACCAAAAAAGTAACTTTATTTTATTATTTTTCACTTCATCTTATGTTATCTTGTTGATTTTTTTATGGTGTTTTTTTCGTTCTTTCATTTTCTGTATGCCTTTTCTCCGTAGATTTGCTTTTGGGACTTTTTCTTGTTTTCAATTTTCATCAAGCATTTTCAAAAGGTACTTGCTCTGATAAAGAGGTGAGGGATTTTTTCAAACTTTTGCTGCTGCTTCAAAGTATGTTAAATAATATATTTTCAAACTATGAACTTGTCGCTGTCTATAAATAAGCATGACGCCATTAACCGAACCGACCTGTCTTTGCTCAAAATGATGTTTCTAATTCTGTTCTTCTGCTTAGTGCATAGTTTTTAATTTATCATAAGGTGTAATGATGGTCAATTTGTACAGTGATGAATGGGGCTCAGCAATAACGACAAGGGATACGTTGCAATCACGAAGTTTAAAGTTTGCAACATACGTATTTTGTTTATTCAAGATCAATATCTCAAGTACTTTTGCAAATCAATGTAAGGGGTAAAAGAACTCTGAAAACAACTAACAAGGTGAAGGTGAAGGTAAAATGGTGTTTTAGCGCCAGTCGCTAGGATCTCAGTAGTAGATTAACTAATCGAGACCTTGACCCTGGCTGTGACGCTACCATGGTTGGGCTCGAACCCTGACAACACTGAGCTTCTGACACCACGAGTTAGCTGGATTACACCACGACCCCACTGCACCTTCCAAAGTATGCAAGGTTGTTATTAACTAGCTACTTGACAATATTAATTTTGACTAAGTTACTCATGAATTTTTCTGACTTTATTCATTTTGCTGTCTGTTTGATTTGTCTAAAAACCGAAGGCTTCAGGTATTCGTCCCTTTTTCATCGTAAGCGTCTCACTTCTAAAAAGTTGCAGAATGCGGCCTTCATGGCGGCTTGCATACAGTTGCATACATGTACTCTTGATAGCCCAAAATATTTGTATGCAAAATTTTACAACGCAATTTGACAACAATATCATAATATTACCCAGTTAAATAAAAAAAATCGAGATTGGTGGATCTGGTGAATCTTCTCCCGTTTATAATTTACTGCTATGCTGGTGCACCAAGATTCTTTTTACGTTCGGCGCCGCATTATTGAAACTGCTTTAAAACTTACCTCAAAGAACTCGTGAAGACCTCGTGCAATGAAAAACTTAAGAAGTGTTGTAGAATAAAGTGTCATAAAATGGAACCCGGTTTTTATGTATTTTGCTGTATATTTCATTTCATTTGGTTTTCTTTCACAAAAATCTCGCCAAAGCAAAGATGTTCTAACAGCAGGTTAAATAGAATAGTGGATATAAAAAGATGACAATTAAAACGCAAATGTTGCCCTATCACTCGGGATGTAATGTTCTTTATAATAACAATAATATCGAGGGGCGATTCACTCCTTGGAAGTCTCGTACACCTTTGCTGCAAGTCCTATTGTTTTCATGGAAATCCCTTGAAAGTCCTTTTGTTTTAATAGAAATCTTGTACGCTTTTTCACAGAGTGAAATGCCCCTCGAATAATATAATGAGATAAGGGAGCGAAGGTCATGTGGCTCATACACCCCTAAGTGCTAATTGCGTAACTACATATAATTTTTGAGTAGTAAAAAACTTCAAAATTGCGAGGAATAGTGGAAACATTTTCGGGCACACTTAAAAGCTTTTTTCATTTGACACTCCTCAGAGTATAAACGTCAAAAACAGACTGAAACACTTGAAAATTACGGAATTCATACCCAGATGCAGATCGAAATGCGCGAATCAGAGTGGGCAGCTGAATTGGCATCGTGTTTTAAACACCAATCAACTTGCGGTCTACAGCGGGAAGATAAACAGAATAAATTAAAAAATCCAAGTGAGAAGACGAACTCTTTCTGTCTACACAGAACAGGCCTTTTTCAACGTTTTTGTCTAAAACACTGCTGCTGGATTTCTTACCAGTAGCTATATACAGGAAACTAACTTTTAGAGACCCCTTCATACGTCGGGATTCCTTTAGTCCAAAAGAGAGGAAAATCAACCTCATTAGCCATCTAGTTCATCGGGCACTTATTGTTTGCTCTAACCTTGGCTTTGATCCTGAATTGGACGAAATACAGTCTACTCTTGTTGAAAACGGTTATCCTGAGGACGTTATTTCGGATTTTCTCCGCAAGAAGATCGCAAGTTTTTGGCTGATAAAAAGTATGGTCCACAAAAGTGTCCTGTTTACCTAAAAATAGAAAACGTCTCGTTGCGATTCGAAAATCGAGTAAAAAATGCCATTGCTAAGTGTTTCGCTGCTGCCAACCCTCTGTTAGTTCTTAACACTCGGGAAGGTCTACCATCCATTCAAAAGGATTGCGTACCTACCACACAAGAAAGTATGGTTTTAATTAATTTTCGTGCCGGTGTGATGCCAGATGCGAAGGTCGTTCTTCCCAGGGATGTGATAAGATAAAACAGTTTGTCCCGACTAATATTCGTCAGCACAACTTTAGGCAAAGAGAGCAACTACCCTGGGTCCCAAGAAACAACCCAGCCTCAAACATGATTCGGGCATAGGACAATACTTACTCAATAACCCAAATTGTGCAGAAAATTACAGTGAGAAATGTTTCGAAATCATTGTCAAAGCAAGATCTTTGTTTTCACTAGGGGTTTGGAATTTGTTCACATCAAAACCAAAAGGCCGGTTTTGTGTAGACAGAAAGAGTGCGTTTTCTCACTAGAATGTTTCCGCTGTTCCTCACAATAGCTACATATCGACTTGAATTCGAATCTACTCCTAAACTTACAGTCATTAACGAGCAGTTCTACACAAAATGTGCAGTTCTAAAAATTGTTGCGCAGTTCTTAAAGATAAACTGTGCAGTTAGACTTACTACATGAGCTGTAGTTTTCACTGCCTTCACCTCAATTCAATTCATTCAAAAAATGTAAAATAAAAATATAGCTGTTGCTATTTTTAATTGCTATTTTTAATGGTTCACCTATTTTCAAACCACGAGTTATAATATTACTGTTTCAAAATGCAGTCTGCTTAGGCCAACGGGAACAAATTTTCGTTCCTCCAATCAGAGAGCGGCATTTCGAAATCGAGCTTTATAATTGGCTAATTCGGTGACTTCGAGCAGTTCACGTGCCATTTTCCGTTCATTTTTCTGAAATTGTGACCCCCCGTGATAATAGTCGGGAAAATGGAGGGAAAACTTTGCCACAGCTGCACGCCAGCGCCACAGCAAATGAATAAATAAATTTTAACTAGAAAGTTGAAGAGTACACTTTTTTTATAAGGAACACCTTTATAACGAACTCGAGGCTGAAAATTCCCAAAAAATTATGGAACTTTAAGGAACTGTCGAGGCTCGGATGAAAAACTAAGAAACTATTTTTTAAGAACAAGACGGTTTGTATGAAAAGGAACAGAAGAACAATATATTTCAATCGCTCTTCCCCAAAAGGCTCCATTTATACTTAAAGTTAGAAATGAAGAATAGTTTATATGAATTTGCTGTAAAAATTAGTATTTATACATATCCCACGATAAGGAACATTATAAGGAACTTTCAGCCTCATTTTGTTGACAAATTAAGGAACTCCAGCCTCAACTCAGACCAAAGGTTTCTTATAAAAAAAACCTGTATTCTAGAGTTCCTCTTCAGTTCAATTCAGTGGTCACTCCAATTTCGAGTCATGAAGAAAATCCGAAAACTTTGAACAACTTTTTGCTGGCTGAAGATATCAAGTCATCTCTCACAATTGTTAAAATTATGTTCACCCCTTCCTAGCCATTAGGTTATCTCCATCAGATTCTCCAAGGGAAAAACAAGGCGTGTGTCAAATTTAGATGATGGTGTACAAGAAATTTATGGGATATCTAAATCTTAAATCTCTTCTGCGATTTTTTGGTGAGACTTATGGGATAAATATATATTGAGATGTACAAAGATTTAACCCTCCACCTTGACTTGGCTTTTTTGAGCATCCTAAGACTGGAAGGGGCTAACTTGCCCCCCCACCTATATCTCAAAACTGGTTAGGGCAAGAAAAGTGAAATTTTTGCCAAAATATTTGTGTACGCAGATTGTTAGGAAATACAAAGTTTTGTGGATGTCCAATCCAACATGACGTCACAATGACGTAATAATCTGTTTTTCACTTTTTTGCTGTTTGCGCCTTTATCTTTAAACTAGCCCTGGTACTCGTCGATGCCGAGTTGAAATTTTTTTCAACTTTCCTATAAATTGGAGACTTTTCTGGGATACAATTCATTCACATGTTTAGGACATGTTAAATTTGACGTATTAATCGTTTCTCGTATCAAACGGTTTTTCTAGCCGAATTGTACCACTAATAAGCATCATGTTGAATAATTTGACGTCAACATGGCTTCAAGAAATCGGAATCCCGTCGCTTTTATTTCTATTCTACTACCTACTATAAACGATTTTATTGGTCTCGAAGACTCAACATAAAACCTATTTCGCATTGAAAACCCTAATCAGTTAAGTTCTTCTCTGCTTCAGGAGATTTATAGCTTAACTTAAAGAACACGCGCAGTTTTGTTTCAACAATCGTTGTCAAAGATAGTCCCCCACAGGTAATCCAAGAGTTTTGGTCATGCACAGTAGCATAATACTAGAGCTTTAAGAGATTTATGCCATTGATCATTTTGCAGGAATTACGGATATAGCTATATCTTAAACGTGGGCGAACTTCTTGGGGTGATCCACAACTCGGAGAAACAGTTTAGACAGAGGGATTGGGCAAGCAAGCAGTTTGTGTTTGTTTTGCACGTGTCGGGGTTCCAGGCAGCTATTGTAATGCAATTCGCTGGACCCACACAGTTAAACAGCTGAAAATAGCTGCTTTTAAATCTTTTTTTAAAGAAAACAAACAGTTTACGGACAATGTGGTTTTAAAAAGCAGGAAACATATAGCAATCAAGTAAATGTTATGTTTGAATGACGTCTTACTAGTTCACTTCATGATTCCTCCATGGGCATTTGAGATTTTTCTTGTATTACCCATAGTTGCCTTTGGGACAGTAAATTCTAAAGAAATATGTTTGTCGATTTAGTTACCAGGCAGATGCATATTTCTTTTTTTAATTGTCTTGTTTGTCTGTTGTGTTATGAAGGCATCAATGGAAATACGATCAAAAATTTGCAATGGTGTACGCCTTTTAGGTTCATCATAAAACTAAAGAGCATTGCACCCTTTTAAGGACAAGGTTAATGACGTTGAACGCGAAAAGGAAAATGGTAACGGGAAAGGGGGACTTGACAGATAAATAGAAAGTTTATTTTGGCTGTTCCGATATATTTTGTCCAAGATTATCTATCTCAAAGAACGAACAGAGAATTAATAAATTGGTGCCGAAAGGGGATCCTTATGCTAATCCCAGCATTTGTCAATTGTTATCATCTCTTCCAGCATTTGTCAATTCTTATCTTCCATTCAAATTCGATCTAATAAACCTTTTCAACTTAGGGCCTCTTTTAAAAAAATAATTAAACATCAAGTAATGGAGAAATTTCAACTTCAGGTTTGAATTCGGGCTTTTGCTTCTGGTCTTTACGATAAAGATTTCATAGGTGTTAAAAGTTTTAAAATTGTATAAAGGATTTGAATGTGAAAAATGGATGGGGGTCTAGTATTACTCACAACAACATAACATCTTTTCTGAATGGCCTTTTGAATTTTCAAAAAAGAAATATTACAAAAGAAATAAAGAAAATGATTTTTTACTTAGGCCCATACGTGTACGGGTATTTTTGAAAACGATTACGTTACTACAGAGTAAATATATTCGTACTTATCAAGGCATTTTCTGACACCGCATTAGACATGATAGTCACCACTTATCACGACAAGCCTTTGATATTTAGTAGAGCAAACTAAATATCAAAATAAATGCCCTACTAAATATTAAAGGCTTGTCATGATAAGTGGCGACAATCATGTCAAAAACTGCTTACGTTACTGCCTTGCACCCGCTCGTAGGCGGCGTTTTTGGTAATGGAAAACGTAACTTTTCGAAGAAGCTCTCCAGGGTGGAAATTTTCGAAAAACGCCGGTTTCGTGCTATCTCTAAATTTAATTGTTCTATTGTGCGATGGATGAAAGCCTCAACGCTGATTTTAAGCCTATATGTATAAGCTACAATGTAATAAAAGAACCCCATAACAATAACAATAGGTCACGTGACATTGCCTTATATGGAAAGCGGGTTTATCCTTCCTGTTTGTTTCTAGAGGAAAATAGTAGGATTTTCATAAATTCATACAGCAATAACTGGTAGAGCATTAATTTCCAGTTCATTAAAAACCATCTGCATTCCCAGAATATCCTATTATCGCCATATGTGACCATATCCTTTTACCAGCTGAGATACGAATATCTCTTGTTGTGTTTAGTCAAGCTGTATGATTCTGCAAGAAAGGAGCAAAGTATGTCAATACGCAGAAATTCAATGCCAACAATGGGCAAATGATATACAACCATATCCAGATGAATTACCAGCACATTTACTAAGGTAAGTCCGTTTTACATGAAGTATTTCTGTCTATACGATTCGATCCCAGACCTCCTCAATTTGATACTTTCCTTTGGCGACATATGTAATTCTGCGGGTAACTATAACGCGTCTTGCAGCTTTGGAGTCTTAGAAGCCTGCTTTTTAACGGTATCTTAAGGATTTAAATTATTCTACATACTTAATGTTAAGGAAATGCTGTTCTTGCAGTGATCACGCTTGTCAATGTGGACGATTAGAAAATAGGAAACTTATAAAATAACTGAAAATGCAATACGTAAGCAACGAATACATCTTTTTACATCATAGGCCTACAGTTAACATATATTATTATCAATGTAAGCTAGGATTTAGAACGGTAATCTTAGGTCCCGAATAAACGGGGGATCTTAATAAACGGGATGGTCGAAAAAAACGATGAGTGTAAAAAAGCGGGGGACGTAAATTTATCGAAAATTGCCTTATTTTAGGGAATACATTGCTTTTAACGTATTTGTGCTCAGCTGCAGTAACTAAGGAAAATATTCCCAGAATCCCCTTCGAAAATTCTCAATGGCCACCTTGATACAATACATACAATAACATACCTTAAAAAACTAGCAAGTTTTAAAGGTTTCAAAAATCAAGAAGAAATTCCAGTTTTTCTTCGAAAAAATAGAAACTTATAAAGGGGTCCCAATAAGAGTGGGATGTTTGGAATTTGTGGGAAAAAAATAATAAGCTGGAGGCCCGCTTATTCGTTTAAGACTAATATCTCATTATTTCCCAGTGCTTTTATTTTTCTGTGTTAAGTGGCACATAACAAAGTATTATAATTGCTTCAAGAAAATGAACGTTTTAGAATCAAAGTCAACTGGCACAATTTCCATTACACAAATGAGATAAAAATGTTTCCCTTTTATTTCTATTGGCAGTAGCAGTTTTCAAAAGTTTGAAATAAAATTTTGACTTCTTGCTTTATCCCTACGATAAGTATTTCATCAATGTTCTAAGGGAGTTGAATATTAACATCTTTTGCCGTGGTTTTATAGGCTAGTGATGTTAATGCCATGAAAGCAAAATGTCCTCCATGTGATTTTTCCAGCAATGCGCGTTCTTGCGAGTACAATACCGTCAATCCTCGAAAAAGCCCCTGGGAGCTTATTTGCAAAAAAATTATTTAACGGTGGGGGCTTTTTCGAGGGGAAGGCTTATTTTAAGGCTCAGTTCTTCCAGTGTGTTGTCGAAAGAATAGCAGAGAGAAAAATCTGTACTCTTTTATCAAAATCAGCTGTTTGCCAACATCCAATGGCTGATTATTGGTTGAATTGATAGTAAAACCTGTCAGCACTAAATTGTTCAGTGCTTCAATTAGTCGAAATGTAGAGTCCAAACCCCAGCATTATTCTAGTTATAATTTGTGCGTGGAAAATAGAGCTGTTATGCTGTGTCAGTTATTAGTTTTCTCCAGGCTACATGAATCTTTGATTACAAGTTTTTTTGTTATAAGAAACCGGTTTATAAGAAACCTAGAACTAGACATCCCAAAAGTTAAGAAATTTATAGAACTAGGCGGAAGGAGTTAAGAAACTTAAGAAATTTTTGTGTTAGTTTTCCAACATACTGATTTCACATTTGTGGAAGTAGTAATCAATTCTCAAGCATTTCCGTGCGATTTCTCGCACCAGCATGGCTAATTCTTTGTAATACAATGATATTAACAATTCGCTTGCTATATTCACGTTTTTTATCGTTTTTACTGCAATTTATTTTCATTAGATTAAGAAAATGTTAAGAAACTTTTAGAACTAAAATTGGGCCAAAAATTAAAAAACTTTTAGAACTAGGCCCTGAGCCAGGTTTCATATAAAAAAACGTGTATTATATTTTCTGTCGCTGAGAACAGAAGTATCAGTTTCTTGTATCGATACCCTTTTCGTAGTATATCCAAGGGTATTACAGAAAGATGTAGACAGAAAAAAACCATAAATCCTTCTTATAATTCCCCATGGGTACTTATTCGAGTGAAGGGCTTATTTGCACAAAAATTAATTCTTAGGTGGGGGCTTATTCTAGGGGAGGGCTTATTCGAAGTTGGGGGCTTATTCTAGGAAAGGGTTTATTCGAAGGTGCGGGCTTATTCTAGGGGAGGGCTTATTTGAGGATTTACGGTAAAGGTCGCAGAAAGCAAAATAGTTTTAGCTTTTAAGGTTTCCCAAGTCATTTACCATTCATACTTGCAGCTAAAAAAATCGATTACGTTTAGACAAAAAGAGTTCCTTTCTCATTCTGACTCCATGACAAAAATAATCTATTGGTTAACTCACTGCATCATGTGAAATGATTGGTGTTGAAAACCCTTATTTTCACGGCACTTCAATCCATATCTGAATATATATTTCTTTAAGTCAATTGTAGTGGCCTGTTTCTGACGTGTTTACTTTCAATATAGTGTCAGGCAAAACCGTTTATGTTGGTTATCTTTCTTTTCTCTTTAGTTTATTGTTCAGAAAAAAAATAATATTCCTGCTTCGAATTTCCGATTGGGACATTTCGAGCCACAGATGTTAGTGGGATAAGATTACAAAATATATTATGTTTTCACAACTGTAAACTTTCATTAGTCATCACCAATGTTCTATTGTAGACATACGCCGTGGAATACATCGTGTTCATATGAAGAGAAGTTCTGCATTTTAACATCGCAATGCATCAACAAAACAGAAAACTGCACATTGGAGACATTGTATCAAGGAAACCTCCCAACAGTCACCCCATGGGGGGATGAGTGTGTCCCTGGCGAAAACTATTGCCCTGTTTTAGGCATATGCATTCCAACAAATGAACCATGCTCTTTGCAGCAATTGAGTAATTACTTACAACAACCTAGCAGTTATGCATATTTTTACACATCTTGCAAGGCTGATGAAGTATTCTGCCCTGGCATGCAAACCTGTATTTCAAATACATCAGACTGCAGTTATGACGCATCGTTGAGATTCTTCGCACCAAACATGTCTTGCTCAGGATCAGAAACATTTTGTATCCATGAACGAAGGTGCACTAATGGCTCATGTATACGTCAAAGCCGTCCTAATTACACTGCTACAGACAGAGGCACAGGTTGGTGGGAAAATCCTATTATTTGAATAGTAAATTCTCCCTATTTTAATCCCTCTCAAGTAAACCTCCTCTTTTACATCCCCTCTCTATTCTATCGAACCCTCTCTCTTAAGCTCCCTCTCTATAAATTGCCTTTCTCATTATACAGAGAATTTAATGGTTTCTTCTGGAGCAGATGACCTGCATTCTGAAAATCTATTTATTAAGTAGGCATTTGTTGGTGCCTACTTAATTAATGAGGTTGTCCCATTTCTCGTAGCTAATAGTTAAGGCTAAGTATTTGACTTCATTAGACCTTTTAACATCTTCACCGATTCTAACTATAGGGGTATTGTGGAATACATGTATATATCTACGAATGGATATACACAGAGTCAGGAAAAAGTTATGGTCACACGGTCATTGACCGGAGGAAGGTCCATTAGAACAATAGAAAATATTTTACCACACCCAAAACATGCCTATTTTTCATTGTTAAGCGAGGAAGGTTTCCAGCTAGGGGTATTTTTGTCTAGAGGAAGGTTGAACACTTTCCTGGACTCTGGATATACATGTAGACGCTCTTTCCTGTCAAATGTGTAATAGATAAGCCACAAATATCCGGACAATGGGCATCATTAAAAAAAGCAATAATTTGGCAATAAACACCAAGAAGTAATGAGTGTGCCTCTGCAGCACTGGTCCAAGGCACTGGTTTTTTTTAACAAGAAAAAGGTCTGGAGATCGATCCCCCGTTGGAGGAACTCCAGATTAGAAAGCATTCAATATTTGATGATTTATTGATAATTTGTTTTTTAGTTGTACAATTGTACAAGTTGTACAGAATTGGGAAAAACAGCCGAAACTTTTTCTGGCATTCTTGCAAACGTTTTTCGTCTGACGCAAAGAGTATGAACGTTAGAAACAGGCCGAAACAATAAACTAAGGCAGAAGTTATGCGGCTTGAAATGCACCAGTCAGAAAGAGAGGCTGAATTGGTATTGTGTTTTCGTTCGTCACCATTCATCACAATAACTTTCGGCAAAGGACAACACCCGGCGACTCTAGGCAAAAACACACCCTTAAGCATGATTCTGCCTTTGGAAAACGTTTAGCTCACCTAGACTTTGCAGAAAAATACAACGAAGATTGTTTACGAATAATGAGCAGAGCTAAATCCTATCCTTGTTTAATCTCAGCGTTTTGGAATCTCTCCACATCAAACCAAAAAGCTGGTGCTGTGTAGACTTCTTGTTCTTTACTGCAGTTGATTTCTTTTCTTTAGGTTGGAAATTGTTTTGCAATAATTTCAAATATATTTGTCCAAGAACGATTTTAAATGCAAGAAAATGTAATGCGAATGGTTCGATACAAGAATGTGAACCTATTTGCGAGTAAGTTTTCCTTATTTAATAGGGTAATTAAGAGTGGTTCACTAGTTGTTTCACTACCGTTTGGTTATCCTTTGTCGGGTACCTAGCTTTCGTACTTTTTTCAGTAGTTACCTTATATTAACCTGGTATATTAACCGTATTTTCTACATTAAAGCTCCTGACTGCTTTACAGTGCACCTCTAAGAACTGTCCACTGCCCCAATTTCGCAATGTTAGAGCTGAGTGCCCCTTCTTATCCTAGGATCAGGATCACGTTCAACAGCAATAGGAGCCCCCCATTTCAAGATACTTCATACTTCAATATGATGCTTGAATTTGAATGTACTTTTTTCCCAGTCAAACACCTTTCGATGATTGTAAATGTAAACATGATCAAGAGTACAAATGCATGCTTAGGTAAGACAATTTTATTTTTGTTCCTCGATGATCATTTTTTGTACGAGATGATTTTTGTAAGATTTTTTGTAATTTTCTAAGTGTATTTCAAAAATTTTTAGAGAGAATTCCCCTTCCGTATTCTCGTAACTCAGATATGGTGCTTGCGTACTTGCTTTGCACCTTTGTTGGAATAGACAAATATTAGTAAAATTGAGAAACTATGCGAAATAGCAAAACGGATTAGCTATCTTACTCTGAACGTACTTTGAGAGTATATGCTGAAATAATATTTTTGTTTTTTGTCGCTATTTCGAATTTTTATAGCTAATAAAGTCTGCAAAAGCTTAGTAGTTTTTCTAGTTCGCAGATATTGATAGGAAGGTCAGGAGCTACAAGATTTTCAATAGAGTGTGCCTAGAAAACCTATGGGGATAAATAGAATATCGACCAAGATCTTTCCACTCGACGGTACGAGGCATTATGTGGATCCTTAGATATAGGAAGACAGAACTTGCAGAAAAGTCTGTTCATTTCACTAGTTATATAGGTCCAGTCGTAGGTTCTTAAGATTTTCTGATTTTTGAAAATCAAATGGAATTAAGATGCCTGAGTGATAAGTGGGACCTCTTTTTCTGTCTCTTTTAAGAGCGAAATGCATCAGCAAAACTATGCCCTGTTCGGAGCCTCCTTCAAGTACAGTTTGTGAGCCGTCGAAGTCATTGTCAGTTGGACAAACAATTCAACCGGGAACTGATATGCAATCAGTCCTTCCAAGTCCAACTTATAAACCACCAGCATGCAGTTATGTGTGTGGTACAAACCGAAACTACTGTCCATTGATGTGAGTTTTTCATTTTTCTTTCGCATTTATTGGTTTCTTACACATTTTCATTGCTTTAGACGGTTGCTATATTTGCCTGAATAATTGGCTGACATTCGTTACTGTATGTAGGCCAAAGAAACATTGATGAATGATGAAACATTGTTGATCGTAATGTAAAGTAATGTAATGTAATGCTAAGTAATTTCTGGCTGTTTGGCTGTTTCGTAAAATTGCTTGACTAGCACTATATGCTTACGTTCTTGATAAACGTCAAAAAAGCTTTTACTTGTTGCACGCTTGAAATGTTCCACATATTTTACGACGTGGCCAGAAATTTATGCTTGATATGCTAATTTCAAATGTTTGACAAACAATGTTTTCTATTTTGCAAGCGTCTAATCTTAAATAGTGCTTTGGGTAACGGACACACTGATTACATTTCAGAAATGCTTGTGTCCTCAACGGCTACAGCCACTGCTACAAAGGAGGAAGCTATTGTGCTAAAGGTATATATCAGATGTTTATCAAAAGGCGCCAATGAAGTTGTAATAGATATTCTATCTAATCAACTATGTTATCTTTGCCTCAATACTTCTCAGTAAGACTAAGTTATTCTTTTCTCTTAGGGTACAACAACTGTAATGGAGTTTGTGAAAGGACAACAGTTTGCCCGATCTCTTCAGATCCACAAGCATCATCATCACCATCGCCCTCCCATCCTCCAATCTCGTGTGCAAGTCAACATTCTCTTTTACAACTACGTGATAATACTCTGACCTTGAGTAAAGCTTTTCCTGCTTTTCCTCCAACAAAAAATATTGCTATAACCGGCTTACAAGGTTTAATACCCGAAGCAAAATTGCAGGCATATTATTCAGGATCTTTTCATCCAATTCATCAAGCTACCATTTCTCGGGAGTCAGCATTTGTCCTTGCTCAAACAGATAAAATACGGTAAATAATTTTGTTAAGTAAATTCTTTTTTACTACTACTTGGTAATTTAGTTAAAAGCTAGGTGATTAGTGTCTTAGTTTTTTGCTAAATGGGTAGTAAATGAACAAGTTGGCTTGTTTGTGAGCAAGCAAGCTGTTGGTTTGTTAACTGGTTTGTAAGTTAATTAGCTGCAACCACTTTTTCTGTTTTCAGAATTGAGGTAACATTAGCCAACAGCACTTTCCATGGCCCAGTTGTTGTGAATGCGTCATTTGTGCCACACCTATTAGCGTCAGGCTCAAGGGTAAATGCTTCACATTTGGAAAATGCTTGCTTTGTGATCCTATTTTTACCAGATTTAGCAGCACCTCAGTTTAAAATATTAAAGGACTTTTGGAAGCTTTATGAAGATGATGCCACTTGCAACGGAAAAGTCCAGGTTCGTTTCTTCTCATTTTCTGATTTTTTTCTACATCTCCTTTTTAAAAGGTTTATAAGTTACCAAAATGTGCAGCCAATATCAATTTAAATGGAAAAAAATCTCTTTAAATGGTCAATTCAAGAGGGACCTTGTTTGCAGATCACAATCCATGGGGCATCTACTAATATAAATCGGCTTGTCTTTAAGCAATCATATGTAATATGAAAATTTAGATTTGTTTTTTGAAGCTTCTGGATTGAAATTCACAAAGATCATTCATTATAACGATATAAACTTTCATGAAACTTATCATCAACTCTGAACAGCAAACAAGAAGTTTCAGAGCAAACGCATGATCCGGCCTCTTCAAAATTGCAAAGATTAGTGAACGCATGATGTGAAAACCTATACAGAAAGGTCAATAATACTAAGAGCGGTCCCAAAGAATTCGTGGAATAAGGCTTAAACTTTTCACTTTGAGTCTGTGTACATCAAAGCTAAAAACTATCAAGGCAGGCAGAAGGAATTTGTTTCCTCCCTTGGAATCTTCGGTCAATCTCATGTGTTATCTCACTGTTTCCTATTCGCTGATTGGTGTCCATACGACAATACCGATTCAGCGGCACTTTCTGCGTTGCTAATTTCGATCCGTTTGGTTGTATCATGGTTGTGCATTCTACCGCAGAAAACTTTTTGCATCTAGTTCTGACGTTTAAACACATTCACACTATGACAATTGTCAGACGAAATAAGTTATAGTGCTATTATATGATCACGTCGTGCTCGTCAAATTTAACATGAAAATCCATTTTTCCCAACATGTTCACTTGAGACTAATTAATTTTATTCAATCATTTTCAATACAGGTCACCCAACTGGTTGAAAGTTTCATGCCAAATGCTAACTTCGAGAATATCGCATTCGATCCTAATAACACCTATATGCAGCAATTCAAAAGTGAAGTTGATAAATACAAATCGACGCCAAAAGTTATTCCGAAGGGTTACTCAAACGGTACATTCTGAAAAACTTCAAATTATTATTTGTAACAGTTATTTCTTGTTGGTCCCGTTCTTAAATAACTGTCTTTATGTTCCTTTGTCATAAGCCTGAAACCCCCCTCTAGATGGAAAATCTTTGTCTGAAAAGCCCCCGTATACCCCCTTCAGGTGTTTGATATATAGGTGAGGCACGAAAGCCTCAATCAGTGCGTGGAATTGATTAAGAATGAGTAAGTTTTTGGACCGTGGATTTTGGCAAAAATATCCAATTTTATGGGGGATTGTGCCGGAGGGCGGTGCGGGACTAGAGCAATTCAGTCAGAAGAAGTTGTCGGATAGGTGTTGCGAAAAAAGTGAGTTTCCTTCATTTTGTCACTTCAGAAAAAACAGCCTAATTTTTGAAAATTCCCCCTCTCACCATTTCAATGTTGTTTCTTTATGAAGTACAGTAATGGAAAATGACGGAATTTAAGAAATATCAACAAACAACATTGAGTTGGGGGAAGGGGGGTCCCTAAATAAAATTATTTCTGTTTCTATAGAAATTCTCAACCCTTATGGCGAAGATTGTAGTCCCCAGATGAAGATATTTGACGCCACCCTATGCGGCACACTGCTTTACTTCGCCACTTTAATAGAGTTTTCACTCTAGACACAGTAGAGTTTTTCCCTTAAACTTATAAAATTCCTACGGTTCTCGAAACGTGTTATGCTTATACTTGAGATTTAGTGTTTCGGGAGCATCATTACAAAGCACTTTCATTCATTTCTAGGTAAATTAGAATACATACGAAATGGAGTAAAAACAGCCGTCTTGAGCTCAAGAACTCCAATCTTCCTAAAAACAACTGATTATCTATGTTTCACTCCAGAAAGAAACTATTATGGAAATATTACCGTTGAGTTACAAAACTGCTACCAGACACCAATTTCTGCTATTAAATGTCATCAAAAAACTATACAAATAAGAGTAGAAATAGAAAACGTTGATGATCAATTCCTTTGCAATGGAGAATTCCCAAAAAATGTTTACTCACTTTATTTGTTGGAACAGAATCAAACGGTCGATCCGAATGGAACTATGATTGGCAAAATAACTGGGGATCAGAATTTTATTTCTGATATGGATGGAGGAAGAACAGGTGACTTTCAATGCATACATATTCATTTAATCTATTTCTTCGAGTTTATTAACGCTATCATTGCTAGCTCGCTTCAGCAGCCTTCTCTAGAAATTCCCACGATATGCACAACCACTTAAGAATTTCCTCGATTTGTGATAAGAATAACAGTCGTTGGTTACCTAGTTAGTTAGTTAGCTTGTCAGTTAATTAGTAAGTAAGTTAGTTGGTATTTATATAGCTAGTTAATCAGTAAGTTGATTAGTAAGTTAGTTAGTAAGTTAGTTAGTTAGTTAGTAAGTTAGCAAGTTAGTAAGTTAGTAAGTTAGTAGGTTAGTAAGTTAGTAAGTTAGTAAGTTAGTAAGTTAGTAAGTTAGTAAGTTAGTAAGTTAGTTAGTTAGTAAGTTAGTAAGTTAGTAAGTTAGTAAGTTAGTAAGTTAGTTAGTTAGTTAGTTACTTAGTTAGTTAGTTAGTTAGTTAGTTAGCTTGTTAGTTAATTAGTTCTTCTAACATAACTTGTTTTGATTGATCCTGAGGAGCAACAAGAGGTCCATCAACTAGCCCCGTTTAAGAAACTGAAAAATACAGTTAACTCAATTCTTGATCTTATCTAATTTTGCATCTTATATGATTTCCTTCAGGATTGGCAGTCGCATTCGCTGTTAATTCATCATATGGACATTATGAATATCGACTGAACGGTGATGTTAATTGGAAGCCATTAATTGTCACATCAAACTCACGACCTTATGGCCACTTGGGACAACCACAGTTGAAACTTATCTTCCTCGACCAAAATGACTGGATCAGATTTTTTGCTTATAGCAACACACATGGTTGGACAGAACAGGAGGCCATTTTATCAACTTCGATTTACGCATTCGCCTGGAATTCCGCTGACAACAGGGGGTCTGGAATGCAGACTGTCAATCTTACTTCTTCTAAGGACACAAAATTATGTTCTCGTTTCCCGAGAACGATCTGTTGTCATTTAATGCAACTCGAGACGAGGCGCAAACAGGCTATTGGTGGATGCGACAAGCAGCCGGGCTCTGCCCGGATTTTCGATGCGTGTGGTGTATGCGGAGGAAAGAATGATTGTCTCGGCTGCGATGGAGTTCCAAACTCAAGGGCCAAATTTGGTATGCCTCTTTATTATTCATATTCTTATATGACCTCCCTGGTTGATCCATGTGAACCTAATTAACCCTTTGAACCTAATAGCTGAATTCAAATTAATAAGGGTTCTCTCAATCGGGGATACAATTGCCAAAGTTAAAAATTATAAAGGCTTTGTTAAGGCTTTGGAATTGACAATATTTCCAGTCATTTTCTGAAATTTGCCGTACCTGATAGCTTAATAAATGCTCTGGATAGATTGTAAGGAGGGGGATGGATCTGAATAATCTTATCGACCTATTTCTGCACTTCCAGTGATTTCAAGGCTCTTTGAAAAACTAGTCTTTAATCAGTCGTACGAAGACCTAAACAGGAACCATCTTTCTGAAAGTCAGGCTGGGTATCGATATGTAGTTTTTGATGGATTTTTACATACTGATTTCAATCCGAATTTGCGTATCTTAGCTAGGAACTATTGGTTGAACAGCCAATCAAATTGCGAATAGACAAGGCCGGTACCAGGGTCGAATATGGACAGCGGAGTTTCACGTAGAGGCCTATTCACCCTGGGGACGAGGTTGGGAAATTCTATGGGCATAATTTAAGAGGTCATCGCAGAAAAAGTAGATTTTATGCTTTTTATGCTTCTTCGACTTAAAATGTGGCAAGATAAAGTTTATTAGACTAATATGAAGTTCTTCTATCGATTTCTATCCAAGATGTGCCCAAGAAACTACGTTGATTAGGCATGTTCTTTGTCTCTATGTCAACGAGAGCTCACTTGGCCATCAATCAAACAGATCAGATTTTTCCATAGCATTACCTGCATAACTGCCTGTAAATTGTTCGGACGAGATATGAAAAAGAAGAAATAAACTGTTTTAAGTCGAGTTATTACGGTTTTGATCTAGATACGGAATAGCTTACAGAGATTGTTAAAGAATCCGTGGCGTAACGCGGAGACACTCGAGGCCCTTATAAATTTAGTAAGTTGAAGCCCTTATGAAGGGACCCCAAATCGAAGTGAACTCCAAGAGGGAAAGGGGTTCGGAGTTGTGGGAAATTTAAAAACTATTGAATGAGATATATATTCTTGGGAAAGTTTTTTCACTTATAATGGCGTATGTTTTCAAAATCTTGCCCTGATTATGGGTCAACCCGCGGGTTTCTCATAGGCACATGTATATATTCACTCCTCCATAGGAGTACCCCCCCCCCTCTTTCACGTTGGTTTCGGAAGAAATTGGATTGGTGCTTCCAACATAGGTCTAGATTGAATTAATATTCTAGTGTATGTTCATGTTTTTTGTAAGTAGTCGTTTGCCATTTAGGGACGCAATGCGCTTCGTTGGTATTTAATGATTAAAACCAATTTTGTTGTGAATTCCTTTTGCCTGCTTGAGTGACAAGCTATAACCATTTCTCTGTTTTTGCCCACTAACTGCTAAATCTGGTGTTCCAAATCCAAAAATTGTACAGTCATCTCCTTATCTTTAGAAAATATTTGACGAGTACCTTAGAGCAGATTACAACTGTGAGAATACTGAATGAGAATGCAACGGACACAGGAAATCTTATTTTTCATAACCTCATTGATTTTCGTAAGGCATCCGATAGAGTCTGGCACGATGCCCTGTGGCACACGATAAGAATAAACAATATTGGAGAAGGTGTGACAACACTAATTCAGAAATTGTATGACAAGGCAAGATCAAAAGTGCAGGTAGGCAATGATTACACCGAGAGGTTCAAAACAAATGTTGGGGTAAGACAAGGATGCCTGCTCTCGCCGACATTATTTCACCTGTGTTTGGAAAGAATCATGATTGATGCTCTGGAGGAGTTCGATGGATGGGGTCAGTTGTGCTGGGAGAAGAATTGCAGAACTAGGGTTCGCTGATGATATTGATCTCATGGCAAGAAGTGAAGACGTATTCAAGAAGCTATACAGAAAGTAGAAGATACTTTGAAGAGGTTTAGATTTGGCATGGAGATCGGCGAAAAAAAGAGCAAAATAATGGTAGCAGGAAAAAAGGAGAACATAGTCGGGTAGTAAATGTGATGGTGGGCAGTAAAAGGCTGAAAAGAGTCAAGAACTTTACATATCCCCTACATATCAAGGGAAGTCAGGAAAAGAAATCCGAACAAGAATAAGAAGAGCCATGAGTGCACTGACACAGCTGGACAACATCTGGAGGTCGAAAAATGTTGAAATGAAGAAGGCTATCTTTAAGACCCCGTGCACACGAGAGCGGATCCGTTTGGGTCCGTTCCCAAACTGGTACGGATAGGCCTTCCGTGCACACGAGAACACTTCTATCCGATCTAGTTTAGATCTGCTATCCGTACCAGACTGGTACGGATAAAAAAAGCGTGCTTGTTTGGGTCCGATCCACTTGGCTCCCGTGTGCACACCTGGATCGGGCCCAAACTGGTACGGATAGAAAACGAGGCTATTTTTCAGTAACCACGAGGCTCAACTTCATTGTGTACTTTTCGTTTTCTCAATTTGCGCGCCATATTAGAAAATCAGAGCACAATAATGGATCCACACAGAAGAGCATTTTGCAAGGCAACGACAGCTTTTACGTGAGATTCTATCAACAAGTTCTTATAGGCCAACAGTGCAAAATTTGGCAGTGGCAGACGTAACCAAAGATGGAAATCGCGTTCCGAAGAAAAGGTTGTTATGGGTTAGGCCTGGACGAACAGATGCTTGGTGGCAAAACTTTTTGCGAAATATTGTGCTTCCTGAGGAATGGCGAGAAAATTTTAGAATGTCTAGGGATACTTTTTTGTGCTGTGTGACTTGCTGCGTGCTCTTCTACGTGGACAAACAACAAACATGCGAAGACCCATATCAGTGGGTATTCAGTACCTAAAGAATGCCTTTTAAGGCTCTATGATTCACTCGTGGCTTCTAAGATAGCGTACGGACTTGAAGCTTATGGTACAGCATCAACTAAAGGTTTAAAGGAAATTCAAGTCCTACAGAACAGAATCCTTAAAATCATTCACTTCAAAGATAATAGATATTCCACAAATAACTTACATAAAGAACTTAATGTTATTAAAATCAACGATCTTTACCGTTTGAAAATCTTAAAATTCATGCATAACGTACGCTTCAACCAGACGTCCTTGCCAGAAAAATTTCAAAACTATTTCACAACAAACGAGCATTCATATAAATATGAGACCAGACAAAAACGTAACTATAAAATTCTTAAGTCTAACAGAAAATGGCGCAACTATACTCTGCAGAATATTGGGGCTCGACTATGGAATGATCTTCCACTGTTCCTTAAGTCAATCTCAAATAATAAAAAATTAAAGAAAAGGCTATATCTGGTTACTGTTAGTAAAAAGAAAGAAAATGAAAAATATAACTAGTATCAAAGTAGTAGGTATAGGTTTGAACTGTAATGAAATATTCTTTAGTTTTGTATTCTTAACCTTGCTTTTAGTATCTCTAATTTTTTATTTCTGTATTATTACAACTTTAATTTGCGGCCTAAACTAGATAAGCTCTGCTTTTTTTGGGTCGCACAGAATACGTATTTTTTTATATTAATTTTAATTTTTTGTATTCTGTGAATTTGAAATTGAAATTGAAAAAGAGTCATCTTCAAGGCGATGCATTTATTTCAATTATTTCAACGATGGAATCCATCACAAACATTCAAACTGGCCGGCAAGGACAACTCAGTCACGACGCCTTGTTATGCAATTCAAAGTATGAACAAAGAAAAACATTCATCAATAACTGTGTCTTTGGCTCAAATTACCCTATGGAATTTACCGATTTGTTTTCGAAATTTGAACCTTTTGACTTAAATCAAAATTGAAATTGAATATTAATCAATCCATTCTTTTCCGAGATGAGCATTTCAATCTTCAAAAGGACAAGGACGTACGAGGATTATGCGGAAACTAAAGGGTTTGATTTCCGGAAACTAAAGGATTTTCGTAAAATCAGTAGACTTTACTTACAGCCAGTACCTACGATATTCCTAAGGAGTGAATTGCACCGCCTTCTGGTCAAGACAGAAATTTTGTTCCCAGTTGTTAAGAAAAGTGGCCATTAGTTATATAACGGTTTCTCACTATAGTTCTTTATTTTACTAGTTGCTGCGAAGCAGCGCGAAGCGCCTGCGTAGCAGCAGTATATTCTTGCACAAACTGGAAATTTGTCAACTTGTGTGTGTGAGTGTGTGTGCGGAACTGTTGTTGCGGTTGTTGTCTGTCCGTTTCTTGCTTCTAACAACAAAATGGCGTCAAAGTGGAGGCAAAGCTGCGAGTTCGAAGCAAAATAAAAGTGAGAGGATATTTAACATCAATCAGCAAGGAAAAGAAAGTTATATCCAAAGTCAAAGGTCCAAACATTATTTATTTCATTAATGAGAATTTTAGATGAAGGTACTCATTCCTTTGGCGATCCACCGAAAAGCCTTTTTCAAATTCACAAACTACAGCATGCACAAAAAGGCCAAAGTTTCAGCATTTAGGCCTATAGACCTACTTTACTGAGTGGAGCTTTAAAAAAGCAGCTTGCATCTGTCAGATTAGATTGACAATGAGGCGAAGAGATGAATAAAATTTTAATACTTATAGAGAATCCGCAAATTCCCTTCTGTGGTTCGTAGAAAACGCCAATAAAAAGAAAAGATTTTCCCACTTTATAATATTTTAATTCACTCGGATGATTCTTTCACAACATGGTGTACTCTATTCGAACTCTATACCAACTCTTTGAATTCTAATAAACATTTTACAGATTGAACTTTTATTTACTCAACAAGGAACTACGAATTTAGATAACCAATCACAAAAAAGAAAAACAACTAGTCAAACCAATAAGAATCTAGTTTATTTAAGCCCTAATACAATAGATAGACGTAAAACTGTATTCAAGAAAGTTCTTAAATCCTTACTCATTTCCTCGTCTCTTTTCCAAAACGAGGTTCTTTCGCACAAGGCGCTAAGCATAGAGAGCAAAGAGGAATTACACAAACCAAGAGTTTACAATAACAGTATGAATAATGCGAATAATAATAATGACTTAGAAATACGTATAGTATAGGACGGGATTTCCCCAACATTCCCCCCTCCTTGACCCAGGTTATGGGTCAAGCATAAGTTGGGATTTCCACCGCGCATCCTTTGCCGCTGCACGCACTGGCCGATTCCCTGCACGGCTCCCCCCTACTGGTTCCACATTCCGTTCCTCTCTTTCTTTCTCGTTCACACTCGATTCAACATTTCCCGCCATTTCCTCATGTTTCTCTTCGTTCCTCTCATGCTCCTTAGCAGAAATTTCAAGCGGAAAGAGTTTTTGTAAAGGTCTAGTAAGAAATTCTGACTTATCCTTTCCAACTTTGCGTACTACTGTCCCTCTGCATATACCATCTTTTCCAATCATTAAGTTTTCCACAACACCTACCTTCCATAACCCTCTTTTGACATTATCTTCATAGAGAAGAACAAGATCTCCTTTCGCAATACTCGTAGGTTTGTTGTTGTTTTGTTTATGTAGCTCTCGAAGGTCTACTACATACTCCTTTCTCCACCTATTCCAAAAATGAGCAATTTGTCTCATTAGGTACAAAAATCGTTTCGATAACTTATCTTGAGAACTTTTAAACAAATTTATCCTGGGGTCTGTACTCTCAGCAAGAGAAGACAATCGATATCCATAAATCAAGTGCGAAGGTGTTAAAACCTCCTCGAGCTCATCGTATAAGTAGGTCAGTGGCCTTGTATTAAGAGTTCCTTCTATTTCCGTCAAAACAGTGCTTAGTTCATCATGGCTTAATCTAGCGTTCCCCAGTACCTTTCTCAAGCAGCGTTTAACCGATCCGACCATACGTTCAAAATAACCGCCCCACCAAGGAGACCTTGGCAGGTTAAAATGCCACTTAATTCTATGTGCCTGTTGATACGCATTAAAACTGTGGTCAGTGGCAATATTCGAAAGTAACTTTGCTGCAGCTTTAAAAGTCTTAGCGTTGTCCGAATTCACGAGATTTGGAGTACCCCTCCTCGAGCAAAATCTTCGGAAGCAATTCAAGAACGTACTCGTGTTCAGATCATTAACTAGTTCCAGATGTAACGCTCTAGTAACACAACATGTGAACAGACAGATATAAGCCTTTTTCATTTCACCATTTTCTGTCTTGACAAACAAGGGTCCCGCGAAGTCCACACCAACATTTGTAAAGGGTGGAGCTTCAGTTACTCTAAAACGTGGGATTTCTGCAGTAGGTGCTGCTTGGTACGCTGCTCCTTCTTGCCTCTTACATATCAGACATCTATGTATTACCCTTTTTACTTGCTGTCTGCCTTGGGGAACCCAAAATCGTGATCTAAGCTCAGCTAGCGTAGACCTAAGTTTATTATGCTGAGTTCTAACATGGCAATCTGAAATCAAACGATCAGTAAAAAGGTTGTTCTTAGGCATAATTATTGGATACTTTGATTTGAAATCTAAATCTGACTGACCCAGACGCCCTTTACAAACCAGGATTCCATTTTCTTCCTGAATGCCTAACTGCACTGATGTCTTCTTAAAACTATCACTACGTTTCATCTTATCCTGCATATCTATGATCCATGCTCTTTCAGCTGCTTCTACCTCCACTGTTGTAATACTATTCAAGCTCAACTGCTCTCCAGCTTTCTTCTTCTTCAGATTATTTGCGAATCGCATAACATAAGCAGTTACTCTCAACAATTTACTCAAACTGCCATACCTTTCTATCTTAATTACACTACCTAATCCAGTTTCTTCCTGCTCTACAGTTAATAACACATTGGTCTTTCTCCTTTCATCCTCAATGTCCGATGAATCCTCAGGACAGAAACTATTTGGCCTACAACTTTGCCCTTGCCTCAACCACTCAGGGCCTTCCCACCATAGGCTACTATTCTTCAGATAACTAGCTGTCACCCCCCCTGGAACCTAAGTCCGCAGGGTTCTTTACACCAGCTACATGCCCCCAATCTTCCTTCTTACTCAAACTCAATATCTCGTTCACCCTGTGCTGAACAAACTGCTTCCATTCCCCGTTGTTGTATATCCAGTAAAGAGCAGTTTTACTGTCTAGCCAATACTTCACCTCGTCAATTCTAACCTCCTTCTCTATCGCATTCGACACTGTCTTCATCAAGGTGGCTAGAACTCTTGCTGACATTAATTCTAAGCGAGGAATGGTGAGTTTCTTCAATGGAGCTACTCTTGTTTTTGCGCTAACTAGGCTAGTATGAACTCCACTTTTAGTCTCGTATACAAGGTATATCATTGCACAGTATGCTTTCTGACTTGCATCAGCAAACCCATGAAGTTGACAACTCAAAATCTCATCTGTCTTACAGTGAAATATACATCTGTTTACATCAATTGTCTTAGTGTCCAACAAACCCCTAAGCCATGATTCCCACCTTATCAGTTTATCCTTGGGTAAAGGGTCATCCCAGTTCAATTTTTCAAGACAAAGTTCTTGAAAGATTATCTTAGCAGAGACAGCAATGGGACTTATGCAGGGCATTTTTTAAGAAATTTTCACTACTGGGGAAAATTTGGAAAAGGGCCTAAAAGCGTAATAACCAAAAGTAGCTAAAATACATCATTTTAAAGATTTCACAGTTGCTCAAAATAAGAAATGACAAAGGACCAGGGGCGCAATTCAACAGAATTTTTCAGGAGGTGTCAAGAGGTACTGAATTAAGAAGGCTGTAGAACGTCTAAGCAACCAGAGGGGTCTGGGGGCTTGCTGTCCCTGAAAATTTTGAAAAATTGGGTAGCTAGAGTCGCTCTCGTGATCATTTCAGGAAACTTTTTTTCATTTTGCGCAGCCAAGTTTTTTAAGAAAACGGAAGAAACAGAAGATAAGTTGTGCCGAAATTTAATTGAAGTTATCGCCTGATGCCTGTGACAGTCCAAAAACGTAAAAATAAGTACAGAACGACTGACTCCACTTTTCTGTGGTTTAGAGTTTGGGGAATCCACTGCTGACGGTCGCACTGACTACCAATACATGCTACTATCAAGAAGGGATTGGGTTGCAATCGGCCGAAAGTTGCCACATCTGAGGGCCCTGTAAGAAATCGTAATATACTGTCTCGAAAACTGCTTAAAATTGCAGCTTTTCTTTCGCACCAGTTATTCAAATTTTCCGAAGGCTCTCGAGGTATCCGAGGTATCCGTAAAAGATAACTGGAAAAAAATACTTAAGAAGCTCGTAACGATAGTGTGGATGGTTCTGGGATACTGTTAGGCCTAATGCATGTTTTAGCTAATTAACGACAGACATTTTCACTTAAACCCACCAGTTGATATTCAAGTGGGTAAGTGGGAATCAACAAGGGCCCAGACTACTGGGGAAATCGTATGATTTTGGCGCTCACTACTGGGGAAGGCAAAGGGCCTACTGGGGAACATTCCCCAGTAGTTACACTGTTAAAAAATGCCCTGGACTTATGAGGCCAAGAGGGTCAAACAGAGAAGCGAGAGTGCTAAGGATTCCTCTTTTGGTGGGATGATGGTTCTTGTCAACTCTCTTTCCTATTTTAGCCAACTCAAATTCCAAGAGGTCCTTCTTATTGTCCCATGGCAACCCTAATACTTTAGTCCTCCCACTTGAGCTATCCGGAATCCCCAGGGTCTCCTTGGCATAACATTGATCTTCCATCGGTGAGAAAGCATTGGATTTTTCCTCTTTTATTCCTTTTTCAAGAGATGGGTCATTAGTCTTCCATTTCCTTAAGGTAAACCCCCCTGTCTTCATTCTTTCCTTGGCCTTGGTATACAAGCTATGAGTTGTCTCTGGATCCTTACAGGAGGTTACCAAATCATCCACAAAGAAAGAGCTTATAAGCTTATCTGAGAATTCCGGGTCTTCTTCCCTATACTTATTGATATGATGCTGTAGTGTGCAATTCAGCAGGAATGGAGAGGCATTGCACCCAAAAACTACCCGATTAAATCTGTAAACTACCACTTCAGGGTCCTTAGCATTTATGTCCTTAAACCAGAGAAATCGCAAACAATCCCGATCTTGTGGGTGTACCTCTATGTTCAAAAATGCCTTCTCGATGTCCCCGACAAGCCCAACCGGGTTGGACCTAAACCTTAGCAACACATCAAAAATCATAGGAGTAAGTGAAGGGCCTACATGTAAACAATCATTTAATGATACACCTGCTTTTCTGTCCCTACATGAGGCATCATAAACTATGCGAACCTTTGTGGTTTCTGCTGACTCTCTGATCACTGCTCTGTGAGGAAGATAATGTACTTTACTTGCTGACTCTAACTCTGAAACTTGCTCGATAATACCACTATTATTCTGCTCTGCAATAATCTCATCATATTTCTTAAGTACTTCTGGGTTTTCCTTAAGCTTCTTTACCTGGTTATTCAATCTCATTAAGCTAACATTGTAGTTTGAAGGCAAAGGTTTATGTCCCACCTTCCATGGAAGGCCAACAGAATAACGATTATCAGAAAAGGTTATGTTATCTAACACCGTTTCATGTACAGGATCCTTCTCACGAATTCCAATACTATCCAAATCCCACAGTTTGTGTAGGTTAGAATCGATCTCTTTATTTGCAGGTGCATTGATCACAAAATTTACATTACAACCATCAAATGAAGTAGATGTAGAGTTCTTACCTTTCAAAGGTCCCGAAAGCACCCAACCAAGACTTGTCTTTACAGCAACTGGTTCTCCTGGCCCCCCTCGTATTGTCTCGTCCTCTTGGAAGGCCCACAAAAAGTCTGATCCAACCAGACAATCAATCTCCAGTGTGTCGCTGCACCTAGAAACATCTGCAAACCAAACCTTATTGAGATGCACAAAATCATGTTTAACAGTTTCTACGTCAATATTTGGAATAGAGGATATATCATCAACAACATAAGCATCAACATCTACATTCCTCTTTCCATCCTTTCCACTCAGAGATATCTTAACCACATCTCTCATAGCCACATCAGTCTCTTTACTTCCAAATGCCTTTATTCCCAATCGCTCTTTCCTCACAGGCTTCAATTTGAGTCTGCCCACAGCCTTAGCAGTGATAAAAGTCTTATGGCTTCCTGTGTCAAACAGAACTCTCACAACATTCTCTCTCTTGCCATCCACCACTGCCAAGGCTGTTTGCAGAGCCACTCTCCCTTCTGATCCAGTATTCCCAACCCAAGATGCCGCTGCAGGGTTCAATGGTGGTGCAGAAGGCTCCGATTGCGCTTCCTTGCCTGGTGGGGTGGAGGTGGCAGGCCCAGGTCCCGAGCAAATGGAGAAATGGTGGTTTCCCTTACAAAGCTAACAAGCTACTTTATTTCTACATTTAAATGACCTGTGACCAGGTTTTAAGCAACAAAAACATCTAGCAAATTTTATAAGAATCTTCTTACGCTCTGTTGTGTCCTTGTACTTATCGCAGCTGTCTGGATCATGCCCTCCAAGACAAAAAGCACATTTTTTCTGGCCATCATTTCCTGTAAAGAGTGCTGAGGCTGTTGCTGGTCTCTGTTCTCCAAATCTAGGCCGCTGATGTTGTTGTTCTCCTCTTCTTACGCCACTCTGCTGCACTGTCTGGAAAATTGGCACATGTCCCTCCAATACCTCGACTTCTTTATTCAGGGCCTCCAGCATTTGATCCAGTGTCCACTCCATATGGTTAGTGCCAAATCTAATCATGTTATTTCTGATCCCTTCTGGAATCTTTCCCATCAGAACTGGCACAACAACACTTGAATACGACTCCTTATCAAAATTTTGCGCCTCCAAAGCGCGAATGCGAGTCTCAATCTGATCATGCAAGGCTCTCAACCTTTGTCCATTCTTTTCGCTAAAAACCGGACTCAAGTTCATGAGGTCATTAAGGTGTGCCCTCTTAATAACATTTGGCTTTGCGTAACGTTTCCGCAATAATTCCAGTGCTGCGTCATAGTCCGCATCGGTCAAAGAGAAACCAGTTACAACGCTTTTGGCTGGCTCTTCTAAATAACTTCGAAGGTACTTAAACTTATCTACCTTTGCTAGCTGATCGTCATCGTGTACCGCACTCCGGAAACCGTCCCAAAATTCCTGCCAATCAGAAATTTTCCCTGAGAATTTTTTCAATTCTGATTTGGGAAGCTTAACTTTCCTTGAACTCTTTACATCGCTGGCTGCACTTGACGCTACACTCTCTACTTCGACGCTCGTTGCGACACTTGAGGCTATGCTTTCTACTGAACCAGCTTTGCTCATCGTTCCTAGTTCAGATTTCTCAGCAATTTCATCATTATTTATTCTATTTAGAGCATCTTGAAGAGAACTAATACAAAAGCCAATTTTTTCACTTACTTCGTTTGCCTCAGCCGCTTCGTTTTCACATTCCTCATCGTCCACATCATCGTCTTCAATCATGAGGTCAAAAATTGCTTCGTCTAAACCCTTTAAGATCTCTTTTCTCTCTAACAACTCGCTTTGAAACTGTTGAAGTTTACCAGCAGTGATATTTTCTTCGTCTTCATCCAGATACGCTTCGACTTTATTCTGTATTCTCGTAGCCACTCCTCTGTGGGCCTTTCGTCTTTTCTTCGTTTTCTCGATATTCTCCATTGCAAAATCCGGTTCGGTGGACCATTTATATAGAGAATCCGCAAATTCTCTTCTGTGGTTCGTAGAAAACGCCAATAAAAAGACAAGATTTTCCCACTTTATAATATTTTAATTCACTCGGATGATTCTTTCACAACATGGTGTACTCTATTCGAACTCTATACCAACTCTTTGAATTCTAATAAACATTTTACAGATTGAACTTTTATTTACTCAACAAGGAACTACGAATTTAGATAACCAATCACAAAAAAGAAAAACAACTAGTCAAACCAATAAGAATCTAGTTTATTTAAGCCCTAATACAATAGATAGACGTAAAACTGTATTCAAGAAAGTTCTTAAATCCTTACTCATTTCCTCGTCTCTTTTCCAAAACGAGGTTCTTACGCACAAGGCGCTAAGCATAGAGAGCAAAGAGGAATTACACAAACCAAGAGTTTACAATAACAGTATGAATAATGCGAATAATAATAATGACTTAGAAATACGTATAGTATAGGACGGGATTTCCCCAACAATACTTATGTTAAATTGTTGCTGAATAAAATTTAATCTTCGTTTTTTCTGTAATCATAAAATCCAACTGAAAATCCCCTCGTGACGAGTTAAAAACAAACATAATCAGGTGAAATAATGAAATTACCAAATAACAAAAGCGGCCATTGTGATCATTGAAAACTTAATTTCGTCAAATACCTGATTCGAATATTTGTTTTTCATTTTACTGACTCTTTTTGTACAGTTTGCAAAATTGGTTATACATTGTTCAACTTAAACTACTTGCTAAGTACACAACCATAACCCTTGATATTCACTTCGATCATATAGTCAATAGAGTAAACACTGTTTATTCTTTTGACTAGGTTTCAATATACTCATGGCAGTATCCTGCAATACTTGCATTCGGGTTGCATTCTGCCTTGGAGCAGCACTCCCTTAACTGCGTTAACAGCTAGTTATGTTCAATTATAAGAAAGAGCAGTCTTTATTCCTTTATTCGGTCTTATCTGCTCAGTCCAATCAACGCAACATGTTATGCAAGCCAGGTTATACCAAAAACAAATAGTTGACCATAATCTTCTTCCTCATGTTTGAATAACAGTAATCAAAAATTACCACAATCATTATTTCAATTTGTCACATAGCCTTATCAAATTTGTAGAGATAAATTGACTGAATTTTTAGGAACATTGCGACTGCGAAATAAATTTTCACTAAAACTCCACCCTTCGTCTTTCGTAGTTCCAGAAGTAGTCTTATTTTACGTGCAGAGAACACGGAGCCAGAGAAAGAGACGAGTGTTACGTTCTAACAATCTACTGAACTATCTACTGAACTAAATAAAAATTCTAAACACAAGATATTTAAAGGTTGTACAAGGAAACGGAATATAATTTCTGCCTACGTAAAAGTAAATAAGGTTGCAGTGTTATATTCTAAATAAGGAGAAAAATTGGTATAGGAAAGTGATGAGTAAGCTGAGAAAAACAACAAATGGGAATGACCTATTGTGATGAAGACAGTTGGAGTGCTGCGAATGACGTAAGGGGATGTCGATGAAATGAGATGCGACGTTGAGCGGAAGAAAGCTTTGAGAATGAATGGATTGAAGGAAAATATCCTGAGAGTGAAGGAAAGGCCTAAAATTACGAAGTTTAATTTCACTACAAATTCTATTTTGGATGAGATGCTCTGTTTTGCGTTGGTCATTTAACGTAATCCAAACAAACATAACGTAATCTGAACAAACATTGTATCAGATTCTCACTATATTAAATTACGAGATTCCAGATTCCGGGTTTTAAAAATTCCAGGTTTCCTAGATTCCGGGTTTTAAAGATTCCGGGTTTTCTAGATTCCGGGTTTTCTAGATTCCAGTTTCCATTTTCCAGATTCCAGATTCTGGGTTTTAAAGATAGCCAATGAAGAACAAGTTGTTACTGATGAGATTATTTGTGACAGCTACGTTATTGTTTGGTGTGAAATATTGTATGACAGTTACTAAAAGTAACGAGAAGAGGCTAAGAGCGTTTGAGACTAAAATGTATAGGAGAATAGTACTCTATTTTCACAGTATTCCACTCTCTTCCTTTCAATTGGCTAAGATATGGAGAGTGCTTCGAAGGCAGCAGTATGAAATTAACAAAACACCCTGAACTATAGACCTGGTTCAGGGGAAAATATAGATAAAGCCATTATATATCCATAACTCAATTAGAAAAAATCTGAGTGGCTGGGTTGGATATTTGCTTCTGTTTTGAGTACCATATTTTTATCTTATACTGAAATCACAACCTGTGAGAATGATAAAGAGATCAAATGGCAAGCAAAGGAAACTGCACATAGAAGACATTTAGAAAACAGAGATAGAGATGACAATAGAAACTCGTAAGTAGTATCAGCAAAGAGAAAACAATTCCAACCCAGCCACTCAGACCAACGGTCAGAGACCGCGGATTAGAGCCTTTAGTTAAGCCCCCGAGTGACTGTGAAGGATGAAAAGATAGAAAATCGATAGCATGAGAAGAAAAAGAAAACATTATCAAAAGAAAGAAACATACAAACAGATTGTAAAAGCAATTGCTACATATGATGTCATAGTTTCATAATAACTCAAAAGCCAATCACAATAGTATCTGCATCGGTATAAAAACCCTATTTATTCATAGAAGCAACCTATATTGTAGGGTAGCGATTAATAAAATCCAATATTCATTGCTGAGCCATAATTAAGCTGAACTTAAGCTGCACAAAAAGACAGCAATGGCATCATCATCAATTTAGTGGCAAGACCTCACGAATATAACAAATAAACTTTGAAAATTAGGTTCGTCACCAACCATAAAAAGTTAAGAGAAATCACGAAAATAATCTAACAGCTTGCGGAGCCACAAGAAGATCAACTCTTGATAGTAAGCTTTTCTCAGGTCCATTGTTAAAGATGCATGGCAAATAATTAAGCAATCAATTGTATAAAAATATTTGATATGAGATTTTGATCGTAAGGACGCTTTGGTCCACTGTCATGCAAGAAAAGTCATTGAAAAATCAATAACCTGACAGGGATGCATAGTATGAGTTTTGCTAGTAAGAATTTTCAGGTCCACCATCAACATGCCAGAAAAATCATTGAACAATCAATAAACTGATGGGGCCAAATAATAAAGTTTTGATTGTAAGCATTTTCCAGGTCCACCATCAAATTGCAAGGAAAAATTATTGAACAATCAATCGTTGAAGAATCAATAAACTGATGGGGCCACATAATATTTCGATTGTAAGATCTTTCAGGTCCACCATCAACATGCAAGAAACAATTATTGCACAATCAATAAACTGATGGGGCCACATAATGACATTTTGATTGTAAGCATTTTTAGGTCCACCATCAACATGCAAGAAACAATTATTGCACAATCAATAAACTGATGGGGCCACATAATATTTTGATTGTAAGCATTTAGGTCCAGGTCAACACCATCAACATTAACTGATGGGGCAAGAAATTTTCAGGTCCACCATCAACTTGAACAATCAATAAACTGATGGGGCCACATAATATGAAGTTTTGATAGTCAGAATTTGTTAGGTTCACTGGCAAGATGCAAGAAAAATCGTTGAACAACAACCCTTTGACAGGACAACAAGATATCCATACATTTTCATACGT
Organism: Chrysaora quinquecirrha; assembly: GCA_014526335.1. Classification (NCBI taxonomy): domain Eukaryota; kingdom Metazoa; phylum Cnidaria; class Scyphozoa; order Semaeostomeae; family Pelagiidae; genus Chrysaora; species Chrysaora quinquecirrha. The sequence continues at coordinate 3,348,721 of JACTAT010000031.1, forward strand.
ATCTGGTAAGCTTAGGAACTTTTGAACTACAATTGCCTCAAAAGAGGCCCAAAAATAAGGAACTTTAAGAACTAGGCCTTGAGGTAGGTTCCTTATAAAAAAAAGCGTGTATTGCAAGTTGCTGAAGAAGACTGGCTGGAGCACCCTGGGGGGTTCTTCTTGGTTTCCCGTATCCTAAGAGGGTTGTCAGATCGATTATCTTTGCCTGATAACAAATTCAGAGATTTTCATCCAGTGAGAATAGAAGCTGTTGAGCTGAGCAGAATGGCAAAGGATGAGGCCCCCCAAACGGTTCTGCGTGATGCATTATTGGACAATTTTCATGCTTGATTTCGTGAAACGAGAAATTTTTACGCGTGAATGTGTGAATCTAAACTCTTTCGCAGCGCGTGAAATGCTTTGGCACGGCTCGTGATTTCGTGATTTACAGTATTGGCGAATGCATGAATTGCTTGAATGCATGAATGCCCTTTTATCCATGAAGCATTGTCAGCTAACTATGTTTCTGTCATTCTCTCATATGATTAATTAATTAAGCCCCCTGAAATCTTAATTTTATGTATTCCCTGTTAAAAACTCGTCGTGGAGAGAATTTGTCAAAGCCCATCCTATATATGAAGTTAAAAATCCTGAATAATAATCCTGCTCAAAACTTCGGGGAGCAACACCTGAAATTGGATACACGTGAAAATGAAGTTTTAGTCGTGCGTGATTGCGTGAATCGTCAAAAAATTCGTCGTGATTGCGTGATATTGCACCCCCCTTGGAGGGCCTCAAGGATCCGGATGGATGGAGAAAGTCTGTTTATGAATGGGAGCGCCTACGGCCGCTGCGGCTAAGAAAATGATGATAATGATGACCTTAATCAGAACCTCGACGAAATACTTTGGCCGAGTTGGCTCGATTTCTCGTGTCTATCTTGCCATACTTGTCAATTGTTTCCTTGGGCCGATGAACCCTTCACGGCTTTCTCAGAAGTAAATAGCCTGTGTTCCAGTCCACCCACCGATTAGTAGTCCACGCCTTCCCTCCATTTCTCCTTCCATCTTTGCCTTTGTTGTTCCTCTTCACTGTTCTTCTTACACGAAGACCAAAGCACTTGAACTGTCCTTTTTTTAAGTATTGCAATTACATCTTCTGCTTCATACCCACACACTAATCGGTGGGTGGACTGGAACACAGGCTAAGAAGTAAACGGTTAAATTCGAAAGCCTAATCCCTTAGCTAATTGATTTGTGCTGCGCAGCAGCATAGCAAATCTTAAAAAAAAGCTCAAATTGGATGTTGATTTGTACCGTCATGTGACTAATGGGGGCGTGATCATATTCACCAATGACGAGACTGCATTTCAATGGACTTCAAATTAACAATAGATTTCGAAAACAAAGAATTACCAGGCAGACGTGCATCCACTCTTTTGGAGGGAAACAATAATATTCCGTTGTTATTGTGAATTGCGAGACAATATCGTGTAGAAGCACGGCACGAGGTCAGACGAAAAATCCTAGATAATATGTGCGCAAAATTTTAGGACATGTTGATTGGTAACATCAATGGCGGCTGATGAAGGCATGAAATTGATTTATTTATTTTCCTCAACACAACACAACAAGAGAGATAAAAAATAAAGGTCAAGGCTTGGAAGATATGTAGCTATATAGAGAAGCAGAATGGTTATTCTAAAGAGAAGAATTGGTAAACATTCTCCTAAAATGTGACGGGCCCAGTCAGTCAACGGACAATATCACCCCGTACAACGTGTGTGCAGTAGTGTGGGGGATGTGCAGTAGTGTGGGGGATATTCAGTAGTGTGGAGGGATATCATGAGTTGCACGGGGAGGCATCTCTGAGTAGTGTGGGGGATGTTCAGTAGTGCGGAGGGATATCTCTGAGTAGCGCGGGGGATGTTCAGTAGTGTGGAGGGATACCATGAGTAGTGCGGAGGGATATCATGATGCTTTCGGGGAGGCATCATCAGTAGTGTGGGGGATGTTCAGTAGTGCGGGGGGATACCATGAGTACCGTGGAGGGATATCATGATGCTTCCGGGAGGCATCTCTGAGTAGTGTGGGGATGTTCAGTAGTGTGGGGATTATCTTTGAGTAGTGTGGGGATGTTCAGTAGTGTGGAGGGATACCATGAGTAGCGCGGAGGGATATCATGATGCTTCCGGGGAGGCATCATCAGTTGTGTGGGGGATGTTCAGTAGTGCGGGGGGATATCTCTAAGTAGCGCGGGGGATGTTCAGTAGTGTGGAGGGATATCATGAGTAGCACGGAGGGATATCTTTCAGTAGTGTGGGCCATTTGCATGATGATCATGTTAATCACGCTTAATCAGGTTGAGAAACAGTGTTAAAAGACGGGGGCTCAGCAACACGCGTTTTGCAAGACCTGAGAAATCGAGCGATTCCTTCATAATGTGACAATTTTGTTGAACCGAAATGCAATTGAGCATACTGGAAAGGAATTTTTCTTCAATTTCGCTTGCTGATTTGAATACCTGGCAACAATATGTAAATGCCACGATATTTTTTTAGAAAATCTATTTCTAAACTTGCAGTTTTCTCTCTCTCGCTATCGTACTTGTTGTGCTATACACATTTTCATTTCCTGTTCGAAAACGGTCGTCAGAACAATCGAGAAGCAATTTACTAAACTCCAAATTTAAGCTTTGCTTCTTTACTCGAATGTAATTTGACTTGATAATCAAAGAGATTCGCTTTTGTGCAAAGTAGCTATTCATCTGGAAAGAAAAATAAGTACTTCTCTAACAATGGTTGCTTTATAATGTGCATATCATAACGCAACTCACGCGTTTCGGTATTTAGAGTTAAAATCGCTTTCTCGCAGTCTAAGACAGGGATGAAATAATGCCAGGCTCAAGCTTCACAAACACAATTTCTTTATTTCCTGCGTTTTATGCAAGGCGCAAAAGTTGATTGTCGCGTTGTATATGTTTAACAATACACAGACTACATTGGTACAATAAGATTGACGGAGTTGAAATAGTGCTACAAAATGCAGTTCGGTTCAACAAAATTGTCACATTATGAAGGAATCGCTCGATTTCTCAGGTCTTGCAAAACGCGTGTTGCTGAGCCCCCGTCTTTTAACACTGTTTCTCGACCTCATTAAGCGTGATTAACATGATCATCATGCAAATGGCCCACACTACTGAAAGATATCCTCCGCGCTACTCATGATATCCCTCCACACTACTGAACATCCCCGCGCTACTTAGAGATATCCTCCGCACTACTGAACATCCCCACACTACTCAGAGATGCCTCCCGGAAGCATCATGATATCCCTCCACGGTACTCATGGTATCCCCCGCACTACTGAACATCCCCACACAACTGATGATGCCTCCCGGAAGCATCATGATATCCCTCCGCGCTACTCATGGTATCCCTCCACACTACTGAACATCCCCACGCTACTCAGAGATAATCCCCACACTAATGAACATCCCCACACTACTCAGAGATGCCTCCCGGAAGCATCATGATATCCCTCCACGGTACTCATGGTATCCCCCGCACTACTGAACATCCCCACACTACTGATGATGCCTCCCCGAAAGCATCATGATATCCCTCCGCACTACTCATGGTATCCCTCCACACTACTGAACATCCCCCGCGCTACTCAGAGATATCCCTCCGCACTACTGAACATCCCCCACACTACTCAGAGATGCCTCCCCGTGCAACTCATGATATCCCTCCACACTACTGAATATCCCCCACACTACTGCACATCCCCCACACTACTGCACACACGTTGTACGGGGTGAATATGAAAGATGTCGTTTTCATTTCATCAATTAAAGCGCAGATAAGATAAGAGCTGAGATTCAAAAAAAGTATTAAATAGAAGATAGTGGCTAGGATTTTTTTTAATCTATTGGTAAAGGCTGAATGAATTATGTTCAAACATTGCTTCAAAGCCTTGAAAAAGTCTGCTGTCCTGCGGTTTATGTTTTAATGTTTCCTTCATGGATACAAAATGATGCGTTCTTTTGAGTTCTAATACTAATCGGCATTCAATCAAGTACAGACCTAACTGGTAAAGCATAACCGTCCAATTCATTATAGATCGTCTGCATTCCAAACATATCCTATTACCCACGCTAGCGAACCTATAATCACCACTGTGGTGGATAATCAATACTGTGGTGGTACTTTTTGCGTTCTGTGGTGGAAGTTTCTGCGTACTGTGGTGGATAATCATTACTGTGGTGGGTTACTATGTTTGATGTGGTGGGTTACTATGCTTGATGTGGTGGTAGTTATTGCGTACTGTATTGGATAATCACTACTTGCGGTGGGTTATTATGCTTGAACCTCTTTTTCATGAACTTAGGAAAAGCTGGGTAAAATTTCCTAATTGTGCCCACTTTTAAGAAACGAAACTATATGTTCAGGAGTAAATTTTCCAAAACAAAACAAGTGTACACGCAATGCCAAATTTTTCGTCTCTATGGCATTAATTCTTACCAAAGTTCATGTTTATATTCATTTGTAATCTCGCTCACTACCTTTAGCTACGTTAACAGAGCTTTATTTCAATCTTTATTATCATAATGTAAGCCTTTAACCAGTATGTACAAGGATATAATCGAACTGCGTTTCCGATACTGCTGTTCTATTTTGGTTGCAGTAATCCCACAGAAACCTGATTAAGAAACCAAAATTATCCCAGATGGGGGCACCCAAAACTTTTGCATATGGGGGTGTCAGTCCGATATTTTTTGGTAAGTTTTTTCCCTAATGCTGATATTTTTGGGTTAGCAATTTTAGAAAGGCCAGAATGATATTTTCGGGTTAAAGATCAGAAAATATCTGTGGAAGAAGAAAGTCATTTCTACGATATTTTTGGGTCATTGTAGGAAATTTTTGAATGATATTTTTGGATCACTAGAAATTTTTTTGAAATTTATAGGGTTTTGCAAACTTTTTGGACTGACGTCCCCGTATGCAAAATTCTTGAGTGCCCCCCCTGGGAAAATTATGGTCTTAATTCCTGTATGGACTCGCTCCTCCGTACTTAAATAAACTTTTTGTTAGAAACTTGCAAGAGTCTTTACCCATCTTACAAAATACATCTCCGGATCTACGGTGGCCACTAATGAAAACTGTTGATTGTCAAAAATGTTCTTCGTTTAGGTTAGGGGAGTTAAAAACTGGAATTACCTCTAAACTGAGTCAGAATTTGCCTCACCCCTTATTTCCTTTAACAGATTATATATAAACTAGTAGTTTTGGTACTCCCCCCCCTTCCCCGATATCTATAAATAGGGAATGAGATCTTTTGGGCCAAAGGACGTCTCTTTTCTCTGTTAGGCCCTTTTCAAACGATCAAACAGTATTATAATTGCGAAATTTGCATGTGAAACAAAATGTTTGACCGTTTGGCCACGTCGCAAAACAATGGTCATCAAGCATGTTGCTGGAAAAAAAACAGAAGACTTTTCAACATCATTGCTCAGAAAGCTATGACCTCCTGGAATATGTAGATTAAACATCTTTTCACTTCATTTTACGTCATTTATGTAAGAAGATTAGCACTTTAGGAATATGCTGGTTTACAACAAGATGCCCTCCATTTTAATACTAAAAAGATGAATATTAACAAGAAAACTTTAAAATCCTAATTTAATACATTATAATCATTATTTACAAAATGTGAAAGAATATGAATAACGCAAGAGACGAAAATGCAATCACAGAAATCTAATAGTCGACTGAAACTTCAACATAATGACCCAATGAACATCTCTTGTACAAAAAACAAAACCAAAACTAATTTTTTCCCAAAATAACCCAGACATAAAAATTTGTAGTAAAAATACGGGTGTACTGAACTACCAAACAAACCAACAGAGTAATAAAATTAGATATTGATATTTCTACGTCTTTTCTCCTTTCTTGTTTTCTTGTCTTCTAACAGTAAAAATAAGCTATATTAATATTTTCCGACTCTTCCTACAACCAATTGCCTTTTTCCTTTGTGCACACTCGCTTCCTTTGTTTTCAAATTGGCCACTCGCATTTTGTGTGGTGCTCTTGTCCTCATTCAGATTTCAGGCCAATCACAATATCACATCACAAGATAGCGGGATGGCGGTATCCCAGATTTGGCGCGAGCAAGTAGAAAGGCTACCCTCAATTTGAACTGAGGGGTGCAAGCCAATGAACAGAGACTGTCGAGGGGTGCAAGCCAATCAAAAATCAGATCTAAAATTCTTGAGGGATGCAAGCCAATCACAAGAGAGATTGCTATGCCATACAATTCAATCACTTTCAAGTAAAATTTATGAAACTTACAAATTACATTCAACATTGGTGCAGCTTTCTTGTGAATCGTGTGTCAATGTCTTGTTGTGTTGTGTTGATGCTAGTGACTCTGGTTCTCAACTGAATTACCTGAAGACCTCGATGGTATAACTATCTAAAAGAGTTGAATTTGCCCCATTATACTGCGTTCGATAATACAAAACAAGCAACAGCTCATTTACCTCCATGTTAAATCTAAAGACATAGAACTTCAGAGCCCACATCCAACAACATCAGGTTACCATAATGGGTAAGAACCTTATCTTCAAGGTTATAACTTGTTGCAAATATTGAGTATACAATGTTCAAATCCTCGATTTAAGTTTATTCAAGATTTGAACCAACTTAAATTTATTATACTTGACCTACAATAAAAATGTAGATTAGCCTTTACCTAAAGGGTTTACAACTTTATAATACAAACATCAACAAGACATTTCCAATGTAGGTTTTATTCATCAGAGAACTGTTGCCTTGTTAAACTTGTGACCATTTCTATTTTAGTATGAATAATGCTTTTTCTTATGCATACTTCTTCTACTTTGTAAACACTGTTGGCTTTTCCCAGAAAAAGTGCGTTTCCTTCTGTGCTTGTACCCCTCAATATTTTGTTTGGATCCACCCCTGTCAACTCAACGAAAATAATGCTGCGAGAAAATGTTCCAGACTTCATTAACTTCGCGAAAGACCAGTGGCCAAAAAAAGCGCTGGTTTAAATCTGTTGGACAACTCAGTATGAGTCGTTAATAACGAACAGCTGTTTCATGTTTCTGAAAGCAACATCAGACATGTCCAGTCTTCGGGCAACGCGAAAAAGTGTGGAGTCTTTCCCTAAGCGAAAATTTGAAAGAACAATCGATGCATTTCTAACAAGGCGTGAAACATGCGTACAGAAGACATTCAGATCGACCTCTCTGGCTAAAAACATTCCTTATTTTTTCTTTTGTGCCTTGCTTGTTTGTTGGTTTGGCTACACCTGCATTTGTGACTTCAAATTTTCCAGGTTAGGGTGTGTTCTTCTGAACCCCCAAAACCTTCCGAATTTTAAAAACAGAATGCTACCAAAAACATAATCCATGATTTTCATGAAACACGAATTTTGGAAATCTGAAAACTCTCGTGCCAAAGTTCTTGCTTGCCTCTTCCCCAGACCCATTCGTGGAATGTATCCTGGCAGCTGGAAAAATGGAAGTCTCTTTCGAACTGCAAGCAGACAATCTCTCGAAAGTCTTGGAAACCTTCTGCTTTGGATGGCATGGAGAGCTCCAAAACCTGCCGTTTTCAGCAGAATGGCTTCGAAAAACACACATTCCGAGAAAAGAAGGCTACCGAAAAAAGAATTGGTTTAGAAGAACACACGCTGTAGATTACTCTTACAGCAAAGCAGATAGGGTTTTATCTTTCAACAAGTGGTGTTTATTAGGTTGAAGTTCGCAAATATTTAGTTTGGGAATTAATTTTTTGGCCCACCCGAAACAATGCGTTTTACTGAAGTAAACTTTCAAAATATTAGCTATATTATGTTGCTATACCTGGTTTAAGGTACCCAACTGAATCCTAGTTAGATTGTTTATATCACGTGAGCATTTACTTGTATACGCCTTTTTTTATATGAAATTTCCTATCGTAGATATCTGTGGTAATTGTACTGGCGGTACGACAGGGATACCGTTTAATCATCGGCTAGATTGCGGTAAGACATGTGGGGATTATGAGATTGATTCGTGTGGCGTTTGTCAGTCAAAATCACAACCAAAAGACGTCAAGGACTGCGCTGGCGTTTGTTTTGGTAAAGCAGATAGGAATGAGTGTGGAAATTGCGTTGGAGGGAGTACAACTAAAAGTTTGAATTTCGGTAAGAAACTTTTCTTTAATCTGTTTTAAAAAGTGAATTTCGCTAAAGCCTCATTAATAAAAATTTCTTAAATATTCTATTGTTTTCTATTGTATTAAGAAGCAAAACAACAAAAGAATCTATTGTAATTTGCCAAAAATCTTACTAGTGCATCTCTTATAAAGCGATTTCTTATAAAAAAACGTGTATTCTACCAAGGTGGCAGCCAATAAATTAGCTAATCTTCCATTATTTTAGAATCACAATTGATAGCGCAAGCATTTTCGGGCAAACTTAAAAAGGCTTTTTTCGTCTGTCACTCCTTAGATTATGAATTTTAGAAACAGACCTAAACGATAAACTAAGTCGGAATTTATACCCAAATGCGGATCGAAATGCACCAATCAGAAAGCAAAGCCGAATTTGCATTGTATTTTAAACACCAATCAGCCATCGCCATCGGGATGCCAACCCTCGTTGCATTTTTAACACTCGGAATATGCTAACATCCATTCAAAAGGATTACCTACCAAACAAAGAAGTTTTGTCGGTAGTGTATTTTCGTGCAGTCGTGCCGGTGTTCGAGGGTTGGCATCCCGCTAGCTGATTGGTGTTTAAAAACACAATGCAAATTGGGCTTCACTTTCGGATTGGTACATTTCGATCTGCATCTTGATTTAGATTCCGCCTTAGTCATTTGTTTTTCGGTCTGTTTCTGACGTTTATACTCTGAAGAGTGACGAAAAAATGAAAACAACATTACGACGCTGCTTTCCTGAAAGTGCAGCGTTAAATGAAAACGAGATTACGACATCCCTTTCCCCTAAGTGTAGTTGGAACTCCTGTGCGGCGATGCATTCTACAATTCATGGTGGTAATTTTCGACGATGCGTTCTGGAGTGCATGGTTGTGATGTTTTTCAACGACGAATTTTGGAAAACAGGGTCGTATAAACTGCGAAGATCTGTCATTACGACGACCCATTTCTGATCCCTACTATGCCACGCTATAATGTTGTGCCAACATGTTGGCCAGATATAGCAAACCGTACCAACGCATCAATTTTGCTCAAATCGACGAGAATGTTGGCAACGTTTTTTCGTAAACAAGATGTTGTTTATTAGGCCAAGATCTATAGCAAACCGTGACAACATGTTGGCCAACAATTTTGGGTCATGTTGGCCAAAACATGTAGGCATGGTATTCGCCCGGCTTTAGTGTTCTTGTCTCTAGCCAGGGTCTCCAGTGCTAGGCTGTCATGTGGCTATAAAAAGCGAAAATTTAGACATGTGATTGGAGGATTCTCGCAAAATTTCCTAGCCACCATTAATTTCTGTTTGCTGGATAGTTACTGGCCACGACTTTCTGTCATGCGCTTTTCAATGGGCCCGAGAAAAAAACACGTTTTTTGTTAGAATATAATACAGGAATGTGACTCTTATGATATTGACGAACATTATTGACTCATGCTGTGAGCACATGTTTTTCGATAACCTAATTTTGCTTTGTTTTGTTGGTCCTAATCGTATGCTATGGTGTCTGTTAGATTCGATTTGTTTTATATCTTACTTTTAATGTTATTCTCTGTGTTTACCGTGTCTATCTGAAGTACTGGTAATAATTTCAATATTTTTCACCAAACCCAAGCTGTTGGCTGAGATTTAGCTTTCTGCCAACTAAGCTTGTGTACAATCACCCAACTTGCTCCGATGATGACAGAACACGAGCCATCACTCTAACTTTTTATGATACAGTGGAATCCCGCTATAACGAACCCCGTTTATAACGAACTTCCCGCTATTACGAACCAAAAGTATGGTCCCTTGGATTCTGAGAAGCAAATTCTACTGTAAATACTCCCTGTATAACAAATTCTCGTTATTACCAACCAATTTTTTTATCCCCTCATCACAAATACCCTCCATATAACGAACTTTTGAGCATACTGATCGGCACAGCAATCCATTTCAAAAGTTAGCCGATGAAACTGTGGAGGCGAGAGCAGGAACTGAGGGTTTGATAACATCAGAAGATAGCAGACAACTACATACACACTTGATGGACTGCTAACTTTTCTAGCATGCCAAGTTTCAGAGGAAGAAATCATAGACAAACCTGTCAAGGTATCCGGTATGGATAAAGGAGTAAAGAAAAAAGTGAAATAATAGAGGAAGAAGTTGTTGTGACGTAACGATGAGGACCAAAAAGCAACAAAAACATGCTACCAATTTGTTATGTAAAGTATGAACTTCTTTCAACCATTCCCAGGGCCATTTACACGTGAAAACTGTAGGGTAGGTCAAAAAGACCCATATTGGGTTTGGGAATTTCCTCTTCTCTGTGTAACAAACTCCCACTATTACGAATTATTTTCTCGGTCCCTACAGAGTTCGTTATAGCGGGATTCCGCTGTATATAATAGGCTCAACAGCTCTGAATTTTTATCATCATCATCATCATAATTTAAACATGCCCCCAGTTGGGACATGTAACATAATAAAGAAAATAATTAAAAACAAAAGAACTCCTCACACCACAGAAGTGGTAAAAACTGGAGCTCTTACAACACAAGAATACATTTTTTTTTTAATAAATTCAAAAATACTACATCATTGATTAAAACTAAAGAAAAAGAGACTCGTGAGTAGAAAAAAACGGAATATGAAACCAAAACATTGCAAAATTTCACGCGTGTCTTTACAGGAGGTTAGATTTTCTATAATTTGACATTTCGTACAGAAATTTTGCAATATTTTTGTCTAAACGCCATTTTACTGCATTTTTCATGAGTGTTTCAAATTTTAACATTGTTGGATATCTATGAAAATATTCTGGAATATATTTGATCCTTATATCCTTCAGAGATTCACATTTCAAAAGAGTGTGATATTCATCACCTACTTCACTCATGTTGCACATATCACATTTTCTTAATTCATAATTTATTTTACGCCATCTACCAGTCTCAACAGAAAGCTTGTGATTTGCTGTTCTGAACCAGCACAATTGTTGACTTAGTCTCAAAGGCAGTTTATGAAGATACTGCTCTGTTTCAAAATTTGCTTTTAGACATTTATACATTTTTCCCTTGTGAGAGGAATCCATATCACAATACCATTTCTGTAAAATTGGTCCTTAAGAGTATTGGTTACTACTTCTACAAGATGCTTACTATTAGAGAAGCTATGTTGATCCCAAATTAATGAAAACCCAGTGTTATTTAAAATACTTTTAACATACTCAATCCATTTTATTTTGTAATCGTAAGAAAGAATATTATAGTACAACTTAACTGATAATTTTGTTTCTTTTCCTGTTAATATTTTTGTCCAAAATTCATCACTCTTTTCTTAATTTCAATAGAGATAGGTAAACGCCCTAATTCACCATATACCATATAATTTGGGGTTGATTTCCGTACATTAAGGAGCAATTTGAAGAATTGTAACTCTAACTGTTCAATCATAGTAACATTTTCAAAACCCCAAATTTCAGCTCCATAAAGAAGTATTGGTCTTATAAGCGCGTCATAAAGTTTCAGTTTTAGGTCAATCGTCATATCAGTTGTTCTAGTTTTTAGAAGGACATATCTCATTGCTTTATTTGCTTGTGACTTAATATGTTTCATTGCAGATAAAAATCGTCCGTTACTTTTGAAAATCACTCCTAAATACTTAAATTCCTTAACAATTTCTAATTTTTCATTTTTATACTTGAATTCAAGTTTCTTATTATGTCTAGAGTTTTTCGAGAAGATTAAAACTTTTGTTTTAGTAATATTAACCTTAAGTTTCCAAATTTTACTATAAGTAAGTAAGTTATCAAGAGATCTTTGAAGATCTTCGGGTGCTGATTCAAAAATTACAGTATCATCTGCATAGAGCAATACTATTAATTTGATAATGTTATCTTGAGTGAAATTAGGACAATTTATTCCTTCACCACCAAAATTATAAAGAGAGTTTTCAAGATCGTTGACAAAGATCGCAAATAGCAAGGGAGAAAGGTTTTCACCCTGTCTTACTCCTACATGGCAGGGGAAGGTTTTACTCAGCTTTCCATCTTTCTCTACTAATGATTTGATACCACTATACATATTTCTAATAATTGTCAGACATTTACCCTTAATGCCATGATTTATTAGTTTAAGCCATAAACCTTTTCTCCAAACCGTATCAAAAGCCTTCTCATAATCAACAAATGCGCAGTATAGCTTTCTCCCAGAGTTTAAGTAATAATCAATAATCATATATAAGTTGAAGATATGATCAGTAGTTGAATAACCAGATCTAAATCCTGCTTGGTTTTCATTCATTAATTCGTTAAAGTCAAGAAATTTCGTCAGGCGTTTGTTCAAAATAGCTGTAAAAATTTTACCTAAGCAACTAACAAGAGTTATCCCTCTATAATTATTTGGATCAGATTTTTTACCTTTCTTTTTATAAATCGGTTTAATAATTCCAATCAACCAGGAATCAGGAAAGATTCCTGAATTAAGAATTAGATTAAAGATTAATGTTAAAGCTTTAAGTACTTGTGTACTACTGTACTTAATCAGTTCATTTGTTATACCATCCAGCCCTGGGGCTTTGTTGTTTTTCAGATTCTTAATAAGTTGACGTATCTCATCTTCCGTTATATTGTCATTTAAGATTGAGTTATCACAATCATTCATCAGGTTTATTGTTTCCTCATCTGGGTTTACTTCAGCGCTTTGATTTAAATTCTTAAAGTGATCAAATAAGGAGTTCAAAGACACATCCTTCAATTTTTCATTTTTCTTATTTTTAATCAACGCCCAGAACTTTTTTGGATCATTATCTTTAAGATTTCGAAGTTGGGAATTTAATTTTCTATTAAATCTGCCCTTGAATTTATTGATTGTCTTTTTGTATTCATTTTTGGCCTTTATCATTAGATGTTTGTTGAAAGAGTTTTTATTTTTAAGATAGGTTTTACGTTTTCTAGAATATTTAGTGCTTTTTTCCTTACATTCTTTACCCCACCAAGGTTTATCACTTGATTTATTATGCTTCCGGTTATAATTATTTTTAGGATTAAAAGTTTTCTCAGCACCTTCAGATAATAAGCTACTTAATTGTTCTACTGACCTATTTATAAGAGTTTTAGTTTTATCACTATTTGCGTCATTAGTATCAAATTCACTCAAGTCTTTATAAAGCTTATCTAATTCTTTATGATCAATATTCTCGCAAAATGTTATCTTAGTTTCATCGTTCCACTTGAAGTTTAGTTTAAGCCTTTTGTCTAATTTCTTGTTATAAGAAGTATCATTATCACTCAAATCTTCTTCTTCAAATGAAGTTTGACAATTGAGTTGTAATGAGAGAGCATTATGTACATCTGAAAAAAGTGGGTCAAATTCAAGAACAGAAAAATCACTACATTTGCACAGAATTTCGCAGCTTCCAATAGCATAGTCTATCACCGTTTTGTCGTGACAAGTAGGTTTTCCCAAACTCCTATCGCTTCCTATTCTGCCATTCATAATATAAATGTCGCAGTTTTTGCACATGTTAATTTAGAATCATTGTAGTAGCTTATTAAGCTTAAATTTTATTTTTTGTTTTGTTCTGTTGTTAATGTAGACCATGTATCCTAGGATATTGTGTCGAATTATATAAAAAAAAAAAAAAAAAAAAAAAAAATAATTAAGTTGTCGCCGTGACTATTTTTTCCTGAGTCTTGCGATTTTCTGTCTATCTGTATCCCGGCGTCTCTAAGTTTCTTCAAGTTGTCAGCCGTTTCCGTTGGTAATTCGTGATAGACATTAAGCCGCGGCTACACGTGTGACTTTTTGCTTGAAATGGCGTGGCGACAGAACATGTTCACAAATTGTCGCCGCGACAGGAAAAACTAAGAGTCGCACGTGTACCCAGGGATAGATTTTCGAACAAATGTTCTGCGACCTAAGAAATAAGGTCGCAGAAAATTGATTTGGTTGAACTTCTCGCGACAGTAATGTAGTCGGTGTTTTGAATTGGCGACGCAACACATTGCATTGTTTTCGTGCTTTTTCATGGAAATTTTGATTGTCGCAGAAGTTTAAATGTTGCAGCATTTTGTCGCAGTGTGTAGCCACCTCAAGATTTTTCATGACAGGACATTCTGTGTGTCGCGTCACAATTTCAAGCACCATGTCGCACGTGTAGCCGCGGCTTAGGTTCGACTCGAAAGTTAGAGGTGTTTCGAGCTGGCTCGGTATTCATTAGATTTGTAGTCGCGAAACGCCAAGCATTAATATTGTTTAAAGGAATGTTCTTCATGGTGAATAACCTTGAAACAAGCTCTAATTCCTGGACTCTGTGCCGTGCTCATTATGGCATTTTGTTTTTTTGTAATTTTCTTGCCAAGAAATCTTGAAAGTGTCTGTGTCTGCACGCAGGCTAAATTTTTTTTGAGAGAGGCGTTTTTCAGATGCTAGGAATTTTTAAGTAAATACAGTGTATCTAAATATCTGAACATACATAATTGTGATTCTAGGTATGGACGCATGTGGCGTATGTGGTGGTGATAACACTACATGTGCCGATTGCAGTGGCACCGCCAATGGCAAGCAGGTTATAGACTTGTGTGGTCGATGTCTTTTGAAAACTGATGCTTTATTTAATACTGATTGCACAAAACTCGGCAAAGTATCCCCTTCTATTCTGTCCAATTCAACAGTTTATGAATTACAAATTCCAGCTGTAGGAATTGATCAATACTCATCTGTTGCATGCGAATTTGTTGCAGGAAGTCTAAGGTGTGGATTATTATTATTGCAATAGTGTAATATAAGACGAATTTCAGAATATATTTACTGTAGGTTCAGAAATTTTATTTATGAATGCCAAGTCTCAACGAAAAATTAAGATATTTATATAAAAAATTGTATATTTTGTTATATGTTTAACGACAGCCAATTTCATATGGATTATCAGCTGAGTTTGCTGTAGACCTGTGAACAGTGATCCTGACTGTATGAGACGGTATCCCTCATATCTTTCGCCTTTATTCGTACTGGCAGGAGGATCCTCGCAGTCAAACGCTACTAATATGGCTTGACAGTATATAACGCTTCCATAATTTGGGGGGGGGTCTCAGCAGCAAACAATATCTAGAGAGGATAGATCTCATTTTCTAAAATTTGGTATAATTTTAGAATAGCTTGCATTTAGTTTTTGTTCAATTTCTAGATATCCTGCCTCGTCACATAAGTTTAAGTTAGATTCAAGCTCCAAAAAGAGAGGAATTTTGCTCAAGTCACCGTTATCGATTGGCCAGGGCATTTACCAAGTTGAATGTAAATTCAACGGCATCTTAAGACAAACCGCTGCAAACACTGTTCAGATATACAACATGAATGGAATCCAAGTTGATTCGGAATATGATAAAGCCGTCACAGTTGCAATTAATGGAGAAAATTTTTTTAATTCAAGTGAGCTTGTGTGTACTACAAAGCGCAACATAACATTCCGTGCAACATTCCTAAGCAGTACAGTAATCTTATGCCACATTCCAGCACAAGCAACATCCGATTCGCTCTACATAACTCCATCATTCTCAATATCAGACCGTTCGCGGCCTCATCGAACCTTCGTCAAATTCAACAGGCACGCGAATGTCGCTACCATTGAATATTGTAAATTTGGAAACAACTTGCGAAGCATTTTCATCAAGTTCAATAAGGCGTCGAAGCCAGCAACAAAAAGCAAGTCATGTGATGTTTTCATATCGAATACTGGCAAATTGGGATTCGGCGCAAAGTGCTACTTTGTAGATAGAACCACATTTATGATCACATTTGGTCGAAATGCTTCAATAACTCCATCAGAAACATTGACTTTCTTGTCTATTAATATCAAAGATTTTTATGGCAAAGTAACGAAGTATCAGATAAGCAATGAATCATGCACAATTCAACAACCTGACAAATTACCAAAGCCAAAGATTATACTTCAAGCTCCTCGTACTATTGGTATGTAATATATTTCATCCTTGGATTTAGTTTGTCGGCTTTTCATCATCTACCATTTGATCATTCATATTTTGGAGATTATCTGAGAGATTCACATCCCGTGTAACGTGTGTGCAGTACCGTGGGGGATGCACAGAACTGTGGGGGAAGTTCATCACCTGTGGGGAGGCATCCCTGAGTACCGTGGCGGATGTTCAGTACTTGTGGGGAGGCATCCTGAGTACCGTGGGGCGACATCTTGAATACCGCGGGGGATGTTCAGTACCGTGGGGGATACCATGATTTTTGTGGGGAGGCATCCTGAGTACCGTGGGGGATGTTCAGTACCGTGGGGAGGCATGTTGAGTACCGTGGGGGGTGTTCAGTACCGTGGGGAGGCATCTCTGAGAACCGTGGCGGATGTTCAGCACCGTGGGTTTGACCAACTGTAATCAATCTTCGAATCACTTTTTCCGTTGTTATTTTTGTAACTTATCGCGCGGGATTAGTACATCATTTCTTAGTCAACACAACGGAAAATCAGACTACAATAAATGTCAACTTCACAAGAGTCATTCTGCGATATTGAAAATCAGGCATAGGGCTGAACGAAGACATTCTAAGATCTTAACGAACAAACTAAATAGACTTGCTGACCTACAAATTACTGTAACAATTTTACAAGAGTTTATGAAAGGGGTGAAGTTTTTCGTTTTCCCGTAACCCATATTAAAATAGCTTGAATTATCTCACGCAAAGTACTCTTGTGAATTTGACAGTTATTTTGGACTGATTTTCCGTTCGATTTACAAAGAAATGACAAGCTCCCGCACAACAAGTAAACAAAAACCAAAAGAAAAACTAGCTATAAAATGATCTTAAAAGACCGCTGAGTAGATTCAAATCTGTTCTACAATGAAAACTCTGATATTGTCTAATTCGCTCGAGTCTTATTTCTGCCGACTATTCTTCAACAACAATCTTTCTGCCTACAATTCTTCAACAAACGCAATTTTTAGAGTTGTCCTGTCCTTTGTTTGGTTTGAGAAAAGTCCTGGGGATTACCAACGGGCTATCTTGGCCTTCTTTAAAATACAGTATACATGGAAAAAATTTTAAGCAGCTCATCTATTTGAAATCGACTTGTAAAAGTACAGAAAATAGTACGAGGGAATTTTTTGCCATAATAATTTCCCCAACAAAGCACAATAATAAGGAAACTAATAGGGACTCGAAAGGGGGGCTCTGAATACTGTATCCCATATCCCCGACCATTTTTAAAAAAGATATTATCCAATATATATTTTTATAATATCTTTTCTTTTATCTCAAATTCCACAAAAATATCCCATAAATTTTCCTATACCCATTATATTTTCAATTACTGTATTATCCCACGACCCTCACAAAATGACAACAAGAACATTTGATATGATGTTGCGAAAAAGGGAAAAAGTTTTCCCTCAACCTCGACTTATTTTGGAATGCATCAGAGTTCCTCACGCTAACGACTCTTGTGAAGTTGCCATATATTGTAGTCTGGTTGTCTAGGAAATGATATGATGCACTAATCCCGCGCGCTAAGTAACAAAAATAACAACGTAGCAAGTGATTCGAAGATTGATTACAGTTGATCAACCCCACGATACTGAACATCCGCCACGTTGCTCAGAGTAACTCCCCACGGTACTAAACATCCGTCACGGTACTCAGAGATGCCTCCCTACGGTACTGAGCATCCCCCACGGTAGTCATGATGCCTCCCCAAGTTACTGAACAACCCCATGGTACTCAGAAATGCCTCCCCACTGTACTCATGATATCCCCTACGGTACTGAACATCCCCCGCAGTACTCCAGATGTCGCCCCATGGTACTCAAGATGCCTCCCCATGGTACTCAAGATGCCTCCCCACGGTACTGAACATCCCCCACGGTACTCAAGGTATCTACCACGGTACTGAATATCCGCCAAGCTACTCACGGATGCCTCCTCACAGACATCATGATATCCCCCACTGTACCCCGCCAGGGGGGTACTCATTAACTTTCAATACAGGGGGGTCCATGCCAATATTTGGGGTCCGAAATCTTAAGCTTATTCAATACTTGGGGTCTGTGAATTATAACATGGATAAAAATTCAGTATTTGGGGTCGAAAAATCTGACGGAAGAATCTTGCGATTTGGTGCGATTCATTACAATGACCCATCCAACTGCCAAGAGCTTATAAATTGTAAATTATCATGAAACTGATGGCTAAACCCGAGAAAACATTTTGGGCGTACGAAAATAGATAGCAATATTTGGGGTCTCCAAAACAATAAACTCAATATTTGGGGGTCTGCAAGGAAATAGTGGCATGGACCCCCCGTATTGAAAGTTAATGAGTACCCTCCTGGGCTGTACCCAAGATGCCTCCCCACGGTACTGAGCATCATCCACGGTACTCAGGATGCCTCCACGCGTAAATCACGGTATCCTCCCACGGTACTGAACATCCCCCGCGGTACTCAAGATGTCGCCCCACGGCACTCAGGATGCCTCCCCATAAGTATTGAACATCCTCCACAGTACTGCGCATCCCCCACGGTACTGCACACACGTTACACTGGGTGATTCAAATAAATGGATCCTCAACTGTAACATTAGAATTATACTATACATTCACAAACTAGCATTGTTTACACTTGGCGAAAAGTTGACTGGCTGACCAACCGACCGAACGACAGACTGACTGACTAACTGACTGACTGACTGACTAACTAAACTTAATAAACCTTGTGTCTCAAAACAGGCCCATGTTCTAAGATTATACTGGCAACAACGCAACCATCAGGTGCTGGTGGACGACAATTGGCTATAACATGGAGTGCAATGGTTGATTCAAGCTATACGATGTCATTAACAAATTTACAAAGAATTGCAATTAAAGCCATCAATCGCACACTTACAACTGACTTTTTCAACCAAAGGAGAGTTGAGATGAATGCCTATTCAGATTTATTCAACATTAGTATCAAATATATGGTCACAGTTAAAAATTTCTTGGGTGCATCAAGCACATTTCACACCATTGTCACAAAGGGAATTTTAAACGTTCCTCACGTCATGGTTAGCGGGACAAGACGACCGATACAAGTATCAAAAGACCTTATCTTACAAGGTAGCTTTTATGTGTTCATGTTGTTAACTATTTTTGCTGTTACGTTTTATCAAACAGGAAACATGGTAAAACGCGTTTTTTGCTCGTGAGACAAAAGATGCTTCAATATCTTTGTCGTGTTTGTTGTAAGCTTGAGCCTCCTTTTTATGAGCCTAGTTTTTTGAGACCTTGTTGCTCCAAAAAGTTAACAAGTTTGTTTTCTTTTGATTACATAAGATGTGCAAATGCCAAGAAATGTAAAAAACTAACAACTTTTCCCAGGGAGCCTTTGTCAACGAGGCCATCTTCAGGAACCTACAGTGAGAAAAAAAATTTGTCTCAGAACTCCAAATTAGAAAATTGAAAATTGCTCGCAAGTATTCTCCATTGTTCAGGTAATCCAAAAATGTATAGTTTTACTGTGCATTAATGATTTTTTAAAAACTGATGAAAAATTGTTTAACTTTTCGAAAAATCACCATTTTCAGACGGACAGAGAAGAGCTAAGCTTGAGCCAACTTGTTATGAGCCTACTTTTTTGAGTCCTTCTTTCTCATAAAAGTTAGCAAGATTGTTTTTTATTGTATTCTTTTCGGTCTTCTAGAAAAAGCGTTTTTCTTTTTAAATAAAAATGTCTGCCAAAATGTTCCAATTTTCTTATTACTTTCGCAGTCTTCTTGCCAGGCTTATTTTTATTAGTAGGTGGTACATTAATCAAAGCTGAATCTCCGCTTGGATAAAATTTATGAGAAATCCTCATATCAAAATTTCGTTCGCATTATATCCCTCACTCAATGTTGATGAAAACACATGAAATTTTTTCAACATCATTTACCATAGGTCCAATGCAAATAGGGAGATGAATTATCTTGTAGCTAAGCAGGTTACAGACTTGCTGGTCTTATTCAGATATTTTTCGTTGCCTCATATTTTTTCAAAGGTTACCCTTAGGTGCCTAATTACCGTCTCCCCTGCTAATTAATTTTCGAAAATTCCAACCCATCCTCTCTTATTAGGACCACCCCGCTTATTAAGATTCATGATGAATTTAATTTATCTAACTTCTTTGAATTTCTTTGAATGAAATTTCCACACTCTATTTGTTGGTTATCAATATGGATTACTTTAGCCTATAAGTACTATAGGGCCAGTCGCAATGCACTCCTATTCCGACTTCCCCGTCAATTAGATCCTGGCTGGAGTTCCAACCCCCGCCTATTCTGACCCCCCAGCAACTAAGTACCTAAGAGTATGGCCCTGAAATAACATTTTACCCAACATTAACCCAAAATTGATGTCAAAAATTGGAGCGCGATTTAGCTTCGATTTCCTTAGCCCAAATTATTTCTTTAGTCATCACAATTGTTTGCCTTTTTCACAGCACGTGTCTCACTCCCACCGTGTTTGCAAGTTGCGGGAACATTAATTTTCAAATGGAGTGTTGATGCCCCAGATTTGACATTAACAAGAACAGACAAGAGAGAACTTATCGTTAAAGGTGGAAGCTTACGGCCAGGAAAAGTAAGAAGCTAAATTAATTCAACTTTTCATCGCAAGAAGAAATATATACTGCACACAATAAATAATAACAGAATACCGTAAGATACACTGTCATTTGTCAATGTCAGCAAGTAAATAAAATACAACAGCTGTTTACATGTACCTTTATATAACTTTTTTTTAATTCAACTTTTAAGTGTGTAGGAAAAACTATTCATAAGACCTAGCAAGGCCATCAAAGCTTGCTGGTTTATCATCCAAAATATGCTTCTCAACCAACGTTGATGGTTTGGCTACGTCACAAACATTTTTCGTCAAACATTTTGCAACAAGCAGAAAGTTTTTTAAGTTTTCCAAAGTCACTGCCAATCAAATTCTGCTTGAGCATTTTTCTGCGACGTGGAAAATATTGGTCGCACTTGTGATGAAAACATTAGCTATACATATCTGAGTAATACAATTTTTGACTCAGTAATGATTTCTACTGATAAAGCCCACAAAGTGCGACAAATGAGAACTGCTTCATTGTTTCTGCTGGAACTTGAGACCAGTTCAGTTATGTATATTGCGTAATAAAGTTGTAATGCGAAAAAATTATATATGAAAAGGAAGAAATATTGATCTGTGTAGCAGCTGTACTATGTACCCGTTAATTGTACCATGGACTATTAAATTGTTTCACCCTAGGTTAAATGAATCTTTTGTCGATTGAAGTAATTGTGTTATCGCCTAATTTATCGTAGACATACATTTTCAAAGTATTAGTCACAATGCGAAATGACCCCGGTTCCTCAACACACGCTACAGTCACTGTGAAAACAATTTCATCAGCTTTAATTTGCAGAATTAAGGGTGAGTTACCGACTATTCACATGCCTACTTGTAATTACTTTCGAGTGTTGACTGGCGGGTCTTATAGAGAATCCTATCTCATCTAACCCTCTAGATCTTTAAACTTCAAAAGCATTTTTAGTTGACAACGACCAATATACCCTTTTTGTGTTTTTAACAATTCTGAAACTTTACCTGATTACGACTAATAGTTCAAGATTTTCCAATCTTCAGAGTGTTGAATCTCACAACACTCGATTTTCCCTAATCGCTGGCTTAAAAAAGACGACTGCTCCACAATAATGTTGTTCAATGCCGAAACGGTTTAACTCACAATCAGCGTTGTTTAGCGTTTAAAAATCTGCAAAATTACCCTGTTATATCGTTTTAGTTCCAAGCACGATTGGCTTTGACGAGACTCTTGAATTAGATGGCGGTCTATCTTCTGACCCTGATTCGACGAGTGAAAGCGAGACTTACCGATGGGAAGTATTAGATAAGAACTCCAGACCCCTATGCGTACGTAAAGATGGAAAACAGCAATGTATGATATTCAATGGCAAAAAAATCACATTCGAAGTTAAGAAATATTTACTTGCTGGTAAAACGTGAGTTGAATCAAGAACTGTCTTTTCCACCTTTTATTAACCCTAATCCTACCGGGCTTTTTTTGATCTACCACAGCCGGGGGGGGGGGGTGGTTTCCACCCCCCCTCCATAAATTGCTGTCCAGTAGAGCTAGAGTAATCAAACTTGGCACAGGCATTGACCAATGTATTAGGAGTAATGTTGGTAAATTGGGCGTCTCCCACTTCTATTATGACGTCATTGTGACATCATAATCAAAACATGCTATCGACGTCAGTCAAAATCGACCTTCCTTAATATCAATAGAAATCCGGAAATTTCATTACATTTTGTAGCTAGTAACTATTTTCTATTACCTTGCAAAGAATCAGTCTATTCTGATAAGATTTAATGGTAAAAATAGGCACTTATATGTGGTTTTGGCATGACCGCTTTCCATATAAGGCAATGTCACGTGACCCATTGTTATTATTTTGGGGATTTTTTTGTATCACATTGTAGCTTATACATATAGGCTTAAAGTCAGTCTGGTTTGCAAGCTTACATCCATTACACAACAGAACAGTTTCAAGAAAAGCTTGAGGGGGGGTGGATTCCACCCCCCCCCCCCTGGTAGGATTAGGGTTTATTAATCTAATATAAACATTTACTTTTTACAGATATTGATTAATATCTGTTTACTTATCAGCTTCTTTCTTTCTTGTTTTGTTTGTATTCATTTTGTTTTGTTTTTTTATTTTCTTGTTCGTCTAGTTGTTTGTTTTTGTTTCTTTGTTTGTTTGTTTTTCTATTGTGTTCTTTGATGTATTTTGTCATTTGCAACTTTGTTTATACCAAAGTGTCCCCCTATTGTTTGGGACAGGATACACAAACGCATAACAAAAAACGCTATGCAAAGTTTCCTGGTCCAAATACGAATAGAAAATTTCGGTTATGAAAAAGTGTTCCCCTATTGTTTTGGACAGGATATGCAAACGCATAGCAAGAGAGGAAAAAAGACGTTGTGTATAAGTGTCCTGGAACGCAAACGCATAGAAACTTTCAGCTATGCAAGTGTCCCCATTATTTAGGACAAGGTAATTTATTATTAAAGGCATTAGACCAATATAAAAGTGGCTTGAGCCACTCTAGCTCGATGCCTGTCAGGTTTCAACCAACCAATGAACGCTATTCAACATCGAATCGTCTAACAGAATGAATTTTTCTCTATTTAGAACGCCCACTTGTACTGACACAATGCCTTTAAGTCAGCTTTTTTCGATTGAATCTAAGATTTTTGAATTTACGATTTATCGTTTTAAAAAAGTTATAAATTTTGGGTTACCCCTAATCTATCCAAAACTAAAATTACTGCAAAATCTAGAAAAACCATGTCAGCATCAAAATCAAATCTGAATATAACTCAAAAAAAAATAAGCAAATATTTGAAAGTTTGTTTTATTTTAGCATATGATGACTATAACACAATTTTTAACGCATATTACACAAAATTAATATATGTGCCAAAAGGCCTAAAATGGTCTAAAAACATACTGTAAGCATGGGCCTGATGTAAACTCCATGAACACGTCAGTTATTAGTGGTGTTTCAGCCAGTTTCAAGAATCTGCAGAACCAGACGATAAATGCAGTCGATTCGTTTGAATAGTCCAACTATTTCAATGTTCAGCTAAAATTTCAAATAGAACACTTATTGTTCAATGCCATAGCTTCACAAGAAGCCGTGCAGCCATTACGACTTTTCTGAAAATGTTACTGGTGACATGAAGGTTTCACAAGGGTGACTGATACCCATTGGGTTTCAATGGGGGCACTTGTATGGGGGTACATAAACCCATATTACACGAGCATGACCTGGAACACCACTAAGATTTTCAGGTTTTATTGCAGAAAAGAATGGCCGTAATTTTGTTAGATATTCCCGGGCCTTATCCCCTCCCAAAAAAATGTTGTTTCGTGCTATCCAATAATGCTTCTGGATGATCTGAGTGGGAAACGTTGTCTGAAAAGTTTCACCACTCTTGAAACCATGCTTGTTGTATTGACATCCTTCAGCACGTCATGCATCATGAGGTTGTGTTGATTCTTCTCTTCATTGTTTACTTGCAGTTACTAACATGTTGTTTTATTTGCGTTCATATTCCATGAGATACTCGGGGATACTCGAAGTATGTGCTTTTACAATCTATATTATTATAGATGTATTGAACTTTGATGTTGCTTTTATTTGTTTACAGCTAATGTTTCCTGCTCTTCAGCCTAAATAAGTTTTGTATTTCCCAATCTGTTCCCTTCTTTGTATTTAGTTATTCGGATGACTTTTCTATTTTCTATGGTGTTAATTCCTATGACTTTCTTAATATTCTTATTTATAGTCATTCTATTATCAGATTTTTTCACTTATTCTCTGTGCAATTTCTCTGTCAATTTGTAGAATGGTAAGTAGAATATTCGGTGTTTATTGACGATCTTGTTTATGGCAGGGTTCTGTTGTATGTTGCTGTAAATGAGATAGATTTATATTGTTCTTTATTGTTTTCCTTGAGAAGATCAACCCGAGTGCTTTTGCTGCTTCTGCTCCCTATTTACCTATTTAATCCGGCAAAAAATGGTTCAAAACAAGCGCAAGTGCTTGTAGATGACAAATCAACTTGTTGGACATCGCCGAATTATTTGTGGGGTGGGGGGGTAATCTGGCAGCATTTTTTGTTTTCCCCGTACAGTTTTTCATTTACTTCAAAATCTTGAAAATGGCCGAAATCCAAAATCATTGCATAAAAAATTTAAAACTATTATCAGAATGGGCTTATTGAGTGCATTCAGAAGAGACCTTGTTTGTTAAATTTGAGCTCACCTTCCCAAAGTAATCGAGCGGTGAACTTTGAGTGCCCTCCTCCATATTGCACGAACGAGAAATTAATCGTGTTTGCAGCGGGGCACTCAGGTTTTACCAATCGATAATTTGGGAGGAGAGTGACCGAATTTAAAAAACAACATATGTTCTGAATGTATTTTGCAAGCACTTTCTGACTGTTGTGTTCGATTTTTCATGCACCGATTTCAAATTTGTGCCATTTTCAAGGTTTCGAAGTGTACAGAAAAGTATATGGAAAAAGCACAAAATGCTGCCGGATTACACTGACAAGTAATTTGGAGAGGTCCAACAAGTTGATTTGTCATCTACAAGCTTCTGCGCTTGTTTTAAACCATTTTTTGCATTGCCCACAGATTTTGCATGCTGCACTTACAATAGCACTCTGACTATATAGGTGGTTTTGCCGCAGTAGCGTAGCCAAGGGGGGGCAAGGGGGGGCGGTCGCCCCCCCAATAGTTGAAAAGTTGGTGTTTTAGAAAAGTCCATTTCTGCAATAAAATCAGTGGGGGATAAGAAAAATTCTAACAACCGTTGGGCAATAAAAAATTTTCAATATCGAAAAAGAGTAGAGATATCATCCAAGCCGATCCAACATGCTCGGTGCCGCAATTAACGCCACGTGTTTACTATTGTTCAACCCACACGCCCCTCCTGTTGCAATAGGTCTCGATGTGTGAAATGTTCTAAAGGTACGGACCTTTCTTGTATTTTTACGGTCCCGTCGGACAGATTTAAAGTTTATTTAAAAGACCTCTCTCTCTCTCTTCCGTATTGTTGCTGTGGTGAAAAGTCAAAACGTTAATCTCCTTTCTCTCGTTGTCGAAACAAAACGAAATAGAACGAAAAGGCAGAACGCGAGGAAATTAGTAGAGTAAACGAAAGATCACACAACACAGTAAATGTTTCTAGTAGATAAACGTAGAATGAAAATTTTCACCGCTTGTGATAATAAGTATGTATTCTTGGCTGGAATGTTGTACATCAACAAAAAAGCAAGTGTTTCCAACAAACAGATGAGGTGAGATGTCTTCGGATACCCAGTAGGAACACACTCGGCAAGCAAAAAATTATGCATTCTATGCCATTCTAGAGGTAAAGAATAAAAATTTTTCTGGGGGCAAGCCCCCGGACCCCCATATTTTCTATTCTTTTGCCCCCCCCAATGCCAAAACCCTGGCTACGCCACTGTTTTGCCGATCTGTTTGCTTTTATGGTAGAGTTTAGTCTTCTTAGACAATTGCATCAAGGAAATTTAGCCCGTCAGCTTGTATTTTCAATTCAATTTTTCGGTGGATTTGGCTTGTACTTTCTAAGAACTGTTGGCAATCTTGCCTTCTCCCTTCCATATCATGAATATATCGTCAACTTATTACAGGTAGAATTTTTTTTAATAAGAAAGTGGTGCTCAATATCTTAAAAACTTAAGAAAGTTCAATACTGGATTCTTGAAACTTAAGAAAGTTCTGTTTCATATTTCACTCTTAATGCTCTGTATTTTGTTTTTGCACTTCTGTTCAGGTGTTCATCTTAATATTACACGAGTCTGATGACTGTCTTCTATGGAAAACGTGATATTTATGCAACGTATACAATGCCTTAAACGGTGCATTTGCAGAAATACTGCATTGCAAAAATTGTTCCTGAGAAAGTCACAAGAAAGTTTTGGTACTGAAAATATGAAATATCTAAGAAAGTTAATAAATACTGGCCCAAAGAAATTTTTCTTATAAAATAAAAAACGTGTATGTCTATTAAAAGTTTCTCATGAACAAGTTTGCGCAACATCGTGCCCATTTCGTGCCCACAGCACAGCGGGAAATTAACTCCATTGAACACAAAGTTGTTGAGTAAGGTTCTTGCTAAACGATCAAACATTGTTGCCAAATTTTTGACCGTTTTGCCACATCACAAAGCATTGCTCGTCCAACAGTTTTTTCTTGATACAGGCATAAAATGTTTTTCGAAGTTTTCAGAACCATTGCTGAGCAAATTCTGCTTGTCAAGCAATGTTTTGCGATATGGCCAAGCAGTAAAAAATTGCTTGTAGCGAAAATTTCCAATGTTTGACCAAAAATTTTTGATCGTTTGGCCAGGGCCTAATAGGATCAATTCCAAGAATTTCAGGATGACTGTAATCGGTGCATTTGATGGTTTCTTCTCTAAAGATACTTTCACAGCTTCAATTCCTTCTCTGTGTGTGTATAGCAATCTGACATCGATTAACACCAGAAATGCTTAGTCTGGAACGCTTCATTTATTTATTTATTTATTCATTAATCTATTTGTTTATAGTCATCTCCTTCCAACGTAGCTACTTAAGGTTATTTAAATTTCTCTTCATTTAGTTACGTTATATCACTCAAATATTCGAAAGGAAGCAGAAGTAAAGCCATAACGATGACTTTGACTGTCGTTTCAAAAATTCCTCCCAAATTGTTTATTCAACAACCAAATAAAAATTTGGATACGTCAAAGCCTTTTACAATTAAAGCTGAAGTAAAAGCTGTTGGCAAATGTTCGTGCAGGTGGAGTTGTGAACAAGGTATGGCTCCTATTTCATATACCTTCATATGTTTTCGCTACAAGATACTCACAGTTAGCTGATTTTGCTAAGACCTGCCTGCAATTAGCTTAGTTAATTAGCTATTGCAAAATTGCAATGCAAAATGTTTGTCGAACACTTTAAATTGGCTTGTCAGGCAAAATGTTTAGCCATTTTACAAAACTTTGCTTGCTTCAAGCAAATGATTTTTGAATTATTGCAAAAGCATTGATAAACCCTGATCCTACTGGAGGGGGGGGGGGCGTTTTCAATCCCCCTCAATAATTTCTTGTAATTGTTTTGTGTATGATGAAGCCAGGGCACATTTTAAGGAATTTTCAGTGGTGGGCCAAAATAAGAAAGAGGCCCTGATTTCTTTTGAATTTCAATTATAATTTGAAAAGCTTTTGTCCAAAACAATAGGACAGCAAGGGGGCCTGCTGGGCCAAATGGCCCACCAGTACATATGTTAAAATATGCCTTGGATGAAGCTTCCTTCCAAACCAGGCTGACTTCAAGCCTATGTGTATAAGCTACAATGTGATACAAAATTCCCCATAATAATAACCAAGGATCACGGGACATTGCCTTATATGAAAAGCGGTGATGCCAGAACCACATATAAATGCTTATCTTTACCAGTAAATCTTATCAGAATTGACTAATCGTTTGCAAGGTAATAGAAAATAGTTGCTAGTAACAAAACGGACAGAAATTTCTAGAATTTTTTTTATATTAAGGAAGGCCGATTTTTAACGAACATCGATAGCTTGCTTTCATAATGATGTCATAATGATGTCATAATAGATGTTGGAAACACCCAATTTACAAACGTTACTTATGATACATTGGCCCATGCCTGTGCCAAGTTTCACTCTTCTAGCTCTACTCTTCTCAGGGTGTGGGAAGCAGCTTTTAACCTATACCATGGAAATAATTTGTGATGTGCCTGCACTTTTTGTTTCGGCACTGTAAGAAACTTACTGGCAACTGCGTAGAAAATTAAATTATTTTGAAACCATTCCCTGAAAAATTGGTTCCTTAAAAACTGATAAGCTTCGCATCTGAATCTCGCATAACTGCTGATGGCGCAGAGTGCCACTAGCGTACATTAATAAAATGTTAATGAATGTTCTTGTTTTATTATTTAAGGTTGCGATGGTTTTGCACTGAGTGACAATGGCGTTGCAATAAACGTTTTAACGAGTGAGAGATACTTGGCAAGTCCAAAATCCTTCAGAGTTGATATTGGTATCAATGCAAATAAGTTGGAAAGTGGCATTACTTATCAATTAAATCTCACATGTACATCTCAAACAGGAACGGCATCATCAGCAGTTAAGTTTGTAATGAATGGACCACCTTCTACAGGTAACTAAAGTCCATAATTTTCACTATTTTTTTTTGAGATAATTCAAAGGTTGATCTTCACATTGGCAGTTTTAAATTCGCCATTATGATTTCAGGAAGTTGTAATCCTCTTTGGTTAAAGCCAATTACAAAGTTAATTTTTCAAAGGGGAAATGGGATAATTTATTTTACTTGTCGTTCTCAGAGCAATGTGTTTTTTTGAAGTATTCATTTTGCTCATGATTCTCTCAACTATTTCAGCCAAAATAGGAAGACTGGAGATGGGTTTTTGCTTTCTCGAACGAACGTTTGATACCTATTGTCTCAATACTCAGTGACCCAAACTACCAAAGTGTATACCGGCTTTAAAATGTTTGTTTAAAACCTGGTTAAAATAGCTGAACGAGTCACAAATATTTGTATAGTTACAAATATTTCATAACAACGATTTTAGCATGAAACTTTCATCAAGTTTTCCTTAAGATCGGAGTTTTATAAAAATGATCTACTACTTAACTATCATAGAAAAGAAAGAAAGTCTAAACAAGCAGCTCCTCTCTCGCAAATGTGTGAACTTTGACAAGGAGGGTTAGGGCAGTATGGCGGTAGGGTAGCCAAATATTGTACAATGTAAAATACCGCAAACACTCTCTAAGTTTATTTGAAATTTTCGTCATGGCAGTGTTTGCATAATACCTGATTCATTTCACATCAGATTGCATTTTATGCCTGATAGCTGTCCTGCAATCTTGGTCAAATTTCCTGAGACCAGAAGCAAAACTAGCCACATCGTCTTTTCATACTTCTCCCCTTTTCCCCAAGTCAATGTTGTTAGTAATTTAAAGGTTTTATAATGTGACTGTATCAATGTCCTATCAAAAAACGCAATATTGACTTTGAGGGGGGGGGGGGGTTGGGGTTCTGGTGAGAAACTGATCGCGTAGAGTAATGGATTCGATTTTGGTTACAAATAGTCCTCAGTGTCAGATAATTTTGACCACGATTGTCTATAGGGTTGTTGGGGGTTTTTTCAAATTTTGGTCACAATAATAGCAAATGCCTAGGATTATCTTTGGGTATTCTTTCACGTGCCCCTTCAACATTTATCACGTGCAAAATTTTGCTACGTCGCGTATGCAAATCTATTAATTTATGACGTTTCATTAAATGAACAAGAAAACTGCTGCAGGGATACAAAATATTTGCAAACTGCCACAAATTAAAGCACAAGGCTTCGGACAAGTTTGGAACACCCAAGATGATAGTGCAAAAACACTTTCAGCTTTTAAAAGGCGGATCAAAGAGTGGGATTACAATAAGTGCACATGCAAAATATGCAACTAGATATTTGTATTAAGATTTATCTTTTTAAATAGTTGGTTTGAATTAGTATGTTTTTAAAGACTACGATGATGATGATGATTATTATTATTATTATATTGATGATGATGATTAATGATGGTGATGATGATGATTGTTTTTATGTTGATGATGCGAATGATGACAATGACAGTCAGATAAACCTTTCCTGCAAAATGATGACAATAAAAACCCAAACGAAAATTGTACGAAAATATTTTGCAATAAAAAATAATAAAAGTACTGCCAAGAAAAGTAAATCCAGGCCAATCTCGAGGTTGCATTGTGAAAAATTTTCTGGGGGAGCATGCCCCCAGACCCCCCTAATTAGGAACATCCTGGGGCCCTGTACGCCTTCAGCCCATTTACAGCCAGCTGTAGCATCGTTGTAGCATCAGGGGCTATAAACTATGCAAATACCAATTTCGAGCATTGCACGAAATATCTAATTATCAACAAATTTGGTTTCCGAGAATCTTCTGCCAACACTTCAGCCACAACGAATAATGCAGATGTTTACCAGATTTCGTTATTGCTTCTAATTGTCAAATATGTAATTGGTATTTATAACAGCCACTTACTGCGACTTCAAAGTTTACTTCCTAGTATTTGCAGTTTATCTTTTTGTTACACTTTTTTGGCAGGAAAAGCGTCTGTATGCCTATCTGTCTGTGTTCCACGAACACCCTCTTTATACGTCCTTCGGACATGAAAACGACAATTGTAACATATTTCTGTCCACAGGTACAATTACAGTCACTCCAACCAAGGGCACTGCATTTCAGACATCATTTACTCTTGCAACGGATGGTTTCGAGGATGATGAAGAGGATATGCCTCTGAAATATACATTTTGCTTCAGTAAATCAAGCGACGAATTTTGCGTTCAGTCAAATCATCAGGAGAATTCAGAAAATATTCGCTTCCCGGCAGGTATTGATTATGTATATATTCTATACTTAGTATTTTGATTTCTCATTGTAATCATTACATAGCCATTCAAAATTTCGTTTACAATCGAAGCAAAATAGAAAAATTTGATTTCGTATTCTTTTCTCTTATCATTCTAAATATAATTCATATTTTCAACCGATATGCCATCTGGAATTCAATTTCAAGTGACAAATACAGGAATTAATGATAAAATATGTCATGAATTTATGATAAAAAAGGGAAAGTAAAAACTCGATATTAGCTTGGATTTGGTTCAAGCTGGAACAGTCACGCTAGGGTTTCATTCTCTTCAAATGCGTCTTTCTTTTGAACCGATAATGCTAGGGAATTTCCTTAACCCTTTAGGTGGCAAATTTTAGTTAACTCATCGTATGCAAGTAAAATACAAAGTAAGTGAAAAATTGGCCTGTGGGGGCCTGGTCGATTGTTAGTAACTTTATTCCCTCTAAAGTCTATGACACAGAACAGCTGTTGCCTGAATGTTAACACCATGGGTGACGCTAGGTCCAAACGAAAGTACTCGAAGAATGCTACAAGACAATTACATTTGAGTTTTGAACGTACTATATGTGGAAATAAAAAATGGCCCACCAGTTTTAGAAAATTCCCAATTTGTCGTCGTTGTTCTGCAACAGATATTGTAAACACATAAGTTGCGTTTACACCATCAGGTTTTCGTCAGATTTTTATCAGACGTGTAGTCACCTTTGTCTGAAATCTGATGTTGAATTTCGACAATATATTTCGATTTTTCAAAAGCCGGGCATGTTCAATCTTTTCGAAAAATGTGACGAGTTTTTCATTCATCTTCATTTGTCTTTGTGTTCGAAAACAAACTCCTGTTGGAAACAGCGTTCGAAACAGCGTTCGGTCAGCGTTCGTTTTGATGCGCCTGAAGTTGTAAGTTAAACTTGCTTACAGTTGCTATTACGGTGTGCTAACATTGTTTTAAACACGATATAGAGCGGAGGCGGAGCAAACAGAAACTGACAGTATAGTTCGTAAACAGAATGGGAGGCTAATGACAAAAAAGTGTGAAGTGCCTTGTATGAAATTTCCACAGTAGCTAATTGCTATTGCAGTAATCGTTTTTCCCCATCATATCAGTCGATCCTAGTTCAAAACGACAGAATATCGGAGCAAATCTTATTAAAAAATCTGAACGTGTATACACTGACGGCTATCAGATTTTTCGTCAGACAAAATTATTAGATATCTGAAGAAAAAAAAGTCTGATGGAAAATTTGATGACAAATCTGATCGTGTGAATGCGGCTAAAGCTATTCTCCGGTCCGGAGAAACTCTGGAAACGGTGGAACAATTATGAAATTTCCACAGTAGTTAGCTAATTGCTATCGGCGTTAATGGCTTCTCCTGATATCTGTCGATCCTAGTTCAAAACGACAGAATATTTGTACAAATCTGATCAAAAAATCTGAACGTGTTTTTTAAACACTGACGGCTATCAGATTTTTTTGTCAAACAAAATCATCAGATATCTGAAGAAAATATTCCGATGAAAAATTTCATCCCAAAAACAATGCTTTAACTGTTTCGAAAACGTTTCCAATTTATGAGCTAAAAGCTTGGAATGAAGGTGGCACAGTAGTTTAAAACAATATTTACTGCAGTTTTGCAATAGCAACATTTAGCAAGTTTAACAGCTTCACGTGCATCAAAATGAAAGCTTACCGTACGCTGCTTCGAACAGGAATTTGTTATCGAACGCCAAGACAAAAGGAGATGCAAACTCATCAGATTTGTCGAAAAGTTTGAACATGTCCAACTTTGAAAATCGAAATTCATTGTTGAAATTCGACACCAAACTTCAGACAAAAGTGTTTACACAGTCAGATTTTCTCATCAGATTGTCTGGAAGGAAGAAAATCTGATGAAAATCTGACGAAAATCTGATCCTGCAAATGCGGCTTTACGCAGACAGTCCAGATTGCCATGCAGAAACATTATTCAGGTCTGATTTAAACAAAACATAGCTCTTTTCGCTGGAATATATATATCAATATCATCATTTTCATGTAATAGCACATTTAACTCATCTATCCTTCCTCAGTAAGACAAAGGTAATAGATGCAATCTTCTTGGTTTCCTTATTTTGTTGTTTTTGCTTTGGACTTTGCTTCGCTCTTTGCAATTTCCTGGCTCCGAAACTACTTGAAATACGTTATAAATTGACTGAGGTTGCTTGCAAACTTTTTTGATGTTGCAAACGTTCTATATATACTTTATCTATACTTTACTTTATATCATGGACAAGATTTCTGCTGAGGATATAATCATAATTATCAACAAGTTAGCCATTCATCTGATACATTTATCTTATCTCGCCTCTTCTGCAGAGGATGCATGGATGCATGATGCAACGTTAGGTGACTTTTTCATTTGGTTGTTTTTTGGTAACATGTTTCCCGATGCAAGTATTTCTATATTTTACCAAAGTGATTATGATGTCTCCAATCCACAAATTCAAATACAAAATCAATCAAAAGCTATCTTTACTTATTAAGTTTCCTCTACCTTAGGTGATCCAGACAACGGTCATAGACTGACTGTAAAAGTTTATGTTGCTGATATTCATGGAGCAAAAACGAGTGCAAGTACGACCATCATAGTTACTCCAGTAATACTGAAAAATGATGATTTTGCAGCTGAATGGAGCACTCTTACGACAAAGCTACCCCAGGATCCCTCAACAGCCTGTGGTAAATTTCATGTTATCAAATATATTTTTCAGTTATTATTTTTCAGTCTGTTTGCTCTTTTATTTGTTTGTTAATTCGCTTATCCCCTTGCTTGTTTCCCCTTTTTAATTTTTGCATATTTTCTGTTAAATTGTTTATTTATTCGTTTGTTACTTGCTATCCTTTTTGTTCATTCGTTGCTTGCTTGTTATGTGTCTTTCTTGTTTTTTGTCTGTTTCTCATTTTTGCGTGTCTGTTTGTTTGTTTGTTTATTTATTTTTGTTCTCTTTTGTTTTTTTACTGTTTTCGCTTGACTGCTTATCTCTTTTTGTTTGCACGTTTCTGTTTGCTTTTTTTAAAAATGTACAGGAAAAACAAGTAGGTAAATACTGCGTGGATCTATAAACACAAAAACTGTTTATTAAGCCCCTTATCAGACTATCGCCTCTAGACAGAGCACAGTGGTTTCTCAATCTTGTTGTGACAGCAACTGTAACCCTGCACAAAATGAAGCTGTTTGAGACAAAATGATCAGGATGGTCACATCTGTGTTGCCTTCGCAACTAAAAATGTCCAAAAAAGTGCAAACAAAGGTGCAAATAATTTTAAAGAAGAAAACTATACACAATAGAGGCATTAAATTTTCTGTGAGGGTTCTATATACACGAGGGAGCACAATAAAGCTCAAAGTCTTGTCTGGCTCCTTCAAGAAGCCAGAAATTGGATTTTCATTTTTGGCACTGTTTTGTGGAAAAATATCATCATAAACCTGTCACTTTTTAAACCCAGGTTAAAGCTTGGTCGTTCGCAACCACAAGCCCAGAAAAATTCTAAAACAGCCTTAACTTTGGCCATGCCCCTCAGAGCCGTTGAGCCTTATGTCTAACATAACAAGTTAGTATGATGGCCTTTGTTCTGTCATCATGGGAGCAAGTTGGGAGAATTACACAGGCCCAATTGCAAAAAATCCAAATTTCAGCCCAACGGTTGGGGTTTGCCTCGTTTTCATTTTTCTTAAACTACTTTCATTTGTATTTAGAATTAAACTCCATTTTGACATTTCTTGATATTTTCTTTGCTATTTTCGTTCTGTCTTGCTTGTTTCTTGCTTGATTGCTTGTTTTTGTTGTCATATGTTGCCCTGCTGCTTTACTATTCATTTACAGGTAATAAAATGTGATTTGTTTCTTGTTTCTTTATGGTTCGCATTTAGTTTTACATGTTTACTTTTGTTATTTTTTCGTTGATTTTGCGCTTCTTTTGTTTAAAATGTTTTCTCGTACGTTTTTTTGTTGGTTCAATTGTACATTTTTTCATTTTTGATCTTTGCCTGCAAGTATATATCTACCACTTATCTTGCACAGCTAGAATTAGCTATATGTCTTACCCGATTTCAGCCGAGATAACCGCCAGAATTCAGACTGAAGATTCAGTTGGTGGCAGCAGTTCTATTTTATCAAAAAGGGTTGCAGAAACTCAGGATTTGGCCAATGCTGTAAGTTTCTATGTAATTGTTCTCATTTCTTTTTTGCAAACAATCCTTTATACTTTTGTTTGATTCCTCACGGGTTTGTAAACTTTTAGAATTTTAACACTTCATTTTAGGTGATGAATCAAGCAAATTCAGGAGCTGTACAAACAAAAGAAGGCCAGAAACAATTAGCAGCGACAATAGTTGCTCTTTTCAAATATGCTGGGCCTAGAATGGACAAAGGAACAAAGCTTGGTATGACAGAAACCATGGTTTTCTTAATGACTGGTGTTGCTCCATCATCATCATCAGCAGCAGCAGCATCATCATCGAATCGACTAAATTTGACACCAGCTGTCGATGCAATCACTGCACCTCAAGTAAGGGAAACCAGTTCATCTTCATTCACTATCTATCAGTTTCCTGCTATTTAAAAAATTAATAGAGATAAATAGAATCAACGTCAGCATGCATGAATCCCTTGCCGTTCGCGCCTACTTAAACATGATTTTGAGAAGGGCTGGTACAGTTGTGTTATATCAATCTGTTTCAACACAGGATGAACTTTAATAAACTAAATCTAAAAATGATGCGATTCTTTCTTAATGATTTTCCTGCAGCGACGAGTTTATATCATAGATCGTTTATATGGAGATTGGTCATAGTCATTCTTCCTCGTTAATTAATAAATTTCTTATTACTAAGTAATGAATTAATAAATTTTAGGCGGAGAAGAATCTGATACCATTTGGATCACTACCTGCAAACTTATTTGATTCAACAAGTCAGACATCAAAAAAAAACTTCTTAATATATTTGGATGCCCTGATGGCTGGGATGTGTGGGAACATGATCTTCAATCAACTTCCGGCCATCGCAAGATCAACAGTTGCTGTGATACAAATTTACTATAAGGATTTCTTCACCATTAATAATACTGCCATTTCACTTAGTGATTGCGATGATTGTAGCAATTACACGACTGGACCTTCAGCATGGTTTGTGGGGACTTCGTTGATCAACAAGTATTCTTCATATACTTGTGATGTCAGCAAAGGAACTTCATGTTCTGGTGCTTGTATTGCTTCTGCGCAGGTGAGACGACTTTTCTCGCAATTTCAATTATTTCTTTTTCATACGGAACTCAGCAAATTCTCAGTACTGAATGTTTCTTAACCTTTTCTCAAATTTTGCGAGAAACTTATTATTTGGCAGGAGATAAACCCTAATGATATATCTTTACTCTTTTTTTATAAGAACAATTTTATAAGAACACGAGCCTGGATTTTGCCCAGATTTTAAGAACAAATTAAGAACAAGCTGAGGCTGGACTTTTCAAAAGCCCTAAGAATATCAGGTGAATATGTTAGTAAAACAGTCAGACTGAACGTAAAAAACAAGCAAACAAAGAAATAGACAAGAATGCTGCATTTTCACACAAGCCTAGCACCACCCCAGACATTCATTGAAAAATATAGATATTTTAATAACCAAGGAATTAAGAACAGATTAAGAACATTTCAGTCTCAAAAACGACAATAATTTAAGAACAGCCAGCCTCAATCAAAATTTCCTGGTTCTTATATAAAAAAAGAGTGTATAGCGTGTTCATGTATATGTTGCACAAGAAAACTATTGTTTGGTCCCTGTTTGATTTACCGGACAAAAAGGATTCTCTCATTTTTGACAGAATATAGCGACATCCTGTCCTTTTGTGAAACTTGTAAAATCGTGAATCGAGAAAAGTTTCATTACGTTACTGAGCCCGCACAGAGTTGTCCTTGCAGCTGCAATAAAAAGTTTCTTTTAAACCTATTTCACATGGGGAATTTTTGAGATGATTTTGCACGCACCCAGAAGGTCTTGATATCAAAGGGAAAGTACACTTTAGCAATATTTTATAATTTTGTTAGATCTTTGCAAAAATATTGCCACATAATGCCGATTTTTTCATCAGACACTTAGCATAATGGAGATCAAGCTCGTTATTTTTGTGAAATAGGCAATTATTGTGCCATTATTCTACATATTTGAGTTGCCTGATGTCTTTTATATCCAAAGAAACTATAACTCTTCAAAATGCTGACTATTTTTATTAGATTCATGACGTCATCAAAATGTATGGTGTCATAGTTACAAAAAAATATTAAATTGGAAATGATATGACAAAATTAAATATCAGTCAAAAGAACTTGACGAGATGAGTTCATTGATGTATATTACCTTAAGATTGACCAGATACTAAAAGAATTATTATTAAATTTGTGTATTTTGCTGTGACTGCTGTCAAAATATGGGCATTGTGTGGTAAAGTGTCTCTACGTTAATTGATATAAAGTTTGTGTCAACTTGTAGAGTATTTATTTCAGTAAAAGTCAGTCGTTTTCAACCACTAAAAGGTATACATACAGTTTAGCTGTTACAGCTGATTGTTCAGTAGAGGGGGGGTGAAAATCGTCCCCATGTGAAATAGGGTTAGAAATAGTGTAAATTTAAAGTTCGTTCTCTCTCACTCAAACATTTCCCAGTAGCTTTGCCCGTCGTTAAGTTGATGAAACTTAAAGGCCAATTTTCAGTAGTTAGGACCAGTTCGCTTTTTAACTTCAGCTAGACTCTTCAACAAGAAGTAGTATTGGTAGCAGTTGATCATAAATCATACAGGCGAAGACTTTCATTCAAGTAAGCAGGTCATAACATGCTCTCTACACCTTAAAAAGCAGTTAGTTGGTTTCCCTGGATTGACCTTCATTCAACTGTAGGTAATAGTTGTAGTTGTAGACTGCCAAGTTTTCTAGTGTTGTTCTTGACAAGTGAAAAATTTATTAAGTTTTTTTTACATTAATGAGTTTTTTTAGGGTAAAAATGAGCACTGTGCTTTTAAAATTTTAAATCATTATGGTCATCACCCCTCATCTTCCTTCTAGCTAATAAGGAACTGGACCACTAGACAACTAGGACAGACGGTCTAGGTGAAGGTGAAATAGTGTTTTAGCGCCAGTCGGTAGGATCTCAGTAGTAGGTTAACTAATCGAGACCTCGACCCTGGCTGCGATGCTACCGTGGCTGGGCTCGAACCCTGACCACACTGAGCTCTTGACACCACGAGTCAGCTGGATTACACCACGACGCCACATCACCTTTATCTAGAGATCTCCAGAGATAGGCATAGGTCTTAAATAAATCCCTTTTAGTGTTGCAAAACTGCTATGGCCTATGATTCCTCTCGCGTACTATTTCCCTTTTGCCACAGTAAGTTCTTACTCTCTGTCTAAAAAACAAGGTAAAAAATAACTCCAGGATTGCTACGCGTACAGGGTTTTTGTCCATGCCGAACGATTACATGTTTTCATCCTTTGCATCCTGTAATGACACTAGATAGGCAACGAGACGAACTGCAAACCACACAACGGCAAATTTTCAGCGGGAAGGCAAGTGGTCAGCGGAAATGCATGTCTCACTGCGCAAGGACAGTTAGCCCTTCAACGCTTATTCGTTGAAGACAAACCATTTTTTCTTTGTCTAAAACAAAAGAACAATGGTCACGTCTCCCCAACAATACATGAGAGATCCAAACATATCGACGACGGGTTTAGTTACATCGATGTCCATCGATGTTTTCTGTTAGCTGATTGGTGTTCATGT
Source organism: Chrysaora quinquecirrha (assembly GCA_014526335.1). Classification (NCBI taxonomy): domain Eukaryota; kingdom Metazoa; phylum Cnidaria; class Scyphozoa; order Semaeostomeae; family Pelagiidae; genus Chrysaora; species Chrysaora quinquecirrha. Next base: position 3,387,812 of record JACTAT010000031.1, read on the forward strand.
CTAAATATAAATTATGTTTTTGCTTATAGTTATGCTAAAATTTCTGTTTTTTTAATGATAATGTAAATTTTTTCTCGTTATAGATGAAGGAAGACTTTTTATCAACATCTTTTAATTCTTCAAGAATAAGTGATGTACTTCGAATCAAATTACTCAACCCAGAAACTGCTGAACACGCTGAACTGCCTGCCTCTGGTTTGAGCAAGCCTATGATTGTTAAAATTCCAATCTCAAGAACCACAAACGACTCTTACCAGGTGAGGTTCATTTATTGATTGATCATTTCAAACCAAACACCACTTCTCATGCCATTAATGATGATGTCGTGTTTTTTAATGAATTCTCATTTTTTCAAGTTCTGATGTCTGTGTCATCCTTCTATGACTGGCGAATGCCCGAGTATTAAATGGGTTTTGTAATGCCTCTTCTTTATAAAAGTAACCTTTGGAGATTATCCAAATTTGTTCTCTACCAATTCTAACGGAAATTCTACTTTATAACCACTTGCAAGGCATTTTTGGTGCAAAGGTGCAAATAAGAACCTGTTCTAGAGAATATTTGAAGAAACGCAACCGTATGAGAAGCAACGACTTTCACTTTCAGGTTAATAAAGAAGTACCACGGGCGTATGATTAAACAGTTACAATAAAATGTTCTTTGTCTTGCTGCAGCAGAAATTGTTTTCCATCATGATCTTTTGTACAATTTCGAAAGTTATTTTGCTTTGTGTCTTGCATTTCCGTCGTTGCCCGAGCAGACGATACTCGAAGCCTTTAATTATAGTTGACCTATGATTACCTCTCATCGTTTTAGTGTCATATTTGGGACTCTGCATCTTCTTCATGGGAACAAAATGGTATCTACACTGTCTCGCAGAATCTGACAGTCTCTGGAAATTTATCCTATGTATCATGTGCTGTTACTAAAACTGCGTACATCTCTATATTCGAAGGAACAACTTCACCAACAAGTATGTATATGTTTGCGATCATATTTCTTACATAAAATCCATCCTCGAATAGAAGCCGCACTACCTTAATCTTAATTAATTCATAATATATTTTTGTATAATATATTGATTATATAGCATTATATTGATAAATTTTCGCAATTTGTCATATTGCAAATAGAAGCCACCCAAGCCCTCATATAGAAGCCACATTAAACTTAGCGAACAAATAGAAGCCGAGGTTACTATTCGAGAAAATACGGTATCGATAAATGTTATTGAAAAGTACTCCCGGAAATTTTGCAGAATAAAAGTGAAAGGAAAAATGGTGGTGAAGATCATGAAGTCTTAATAAACTTTAATGCAACTTTTATTTATAAAGTTCATAAATTGACGTAAGAAATTTATCATTGCTATTAGATGCTGTTACCAATTCTGGAGAAAATTCAACGGAACCTACTTCGCCAACGCAGCCAGGTACTATCCCTATTCATCAATAACGCGATTATCCTGGGTCTCGTGTATATTTTTTTGTTCTTCAAGTGACTTGTTGTGACCACTGAGTTGAAAATAAGTACCAAAATATTATATTTTCATGAAATTTGTGGTGAAAATCCTGTACAGTGGTTGAAGATAAATTGCAATGCAGCTTTTCAAATAAAGTTCATCAATTAACGAACTATATTTTTTCTGCTATAGATGCTGTTACCATTTCAAGAGAAAATACAACGGAACCTACTTTGCCAATGCAGCCAGGTACTTTTTCTGTCCATCAATAATACGTTTATCCTTTGTCTCGTGTAGCTACATGTTTTTGTTCTTCAAGTGACTAGTTGTGACCACTGAATTGAAAATAAGTACAAAATGTTGTTCAGCCATTCACCAAATACAACTAGGTCTAGCTACATGTATTTTCCATGAAATTTGTGGTGAAAATCCTGTACAATGGTTGAAGATAAACTTTAATGCAACTTTTCAAAAAAATTTCATCAATTAACGAAAGATATTTAGCTATTATTGCAATAGATGCTGTTTACCATTTCAGGAGACAATACGACGGAACCTACTTTTCCAATCGCGCCAGGTACTTTTTCTATTCATCAATACACACTTTTTTTATTAAAATACAGTCTTAAAGAATATTAAGGTTCAAAATTTTAAGAATTACTTAAGAATAATGGCAGGCTCATGCTTCAAGAAAACAATTCTTTTTATTTCTCTACGATTTTCACAAGGCAAACAATGTTATTGCCGCGCTTATGCGCTGCATATGTTTTACAATATCCCTACAATATACATTGCACTACACTGGTTTAATGAGATTGAGGTAGTTGAAGTATTACTTCTAACTGTAGTTCAGGTTTTTTCTATGATATGGTATATGAAAAAGATTTGACTTGTTTCTCTAGATCTTCAGGCCGATTGGTAACATTGTAAATTAAGAATAATTGAAGAATATTTTTCGGCTCAAAATCGAAAAATCTTATAATCGAGGCTCGGCAAAAATTAAGGTATTCTTATAAAAATAGTGTGTAAAGGCATTTAGTCGTGTACATATTTTGCTGTTCAAAGTACTTGTTGTGGCCATTGAATTGAAAATAAGTACCAAAATATTTTCGAGCTATTTCATTGCAAATGCAACTACACATGAAAATCGTGGTGAAAATCCTGTAGTCGAAGATTAAATTTAATGCAATTGACGAAAGAAATTTTTTATTGCTATTTGATGCTCTTTCCAATCCCGGAGAAAATATTACGGAACCTACTTTGCCAATGGAGCCATACATCAATAAAATAAACCTTATCCTTAGGCGTGTACACGTTTTTGCTGTTCAAATGAAAAATCAGTACCAAAATATCACTCAGCTATTCTGCAAATACAACTTCAGTACGTGTGTTTTCTGTTTTCATTAAAACTATTGTGAAAATCCTGTTGTCGAAGATAAATTCTGATGCAATTTTTTTTCAAATAAAGTTCATAAATTGACGGAAGAAATTTTTTTTCTATTAGATGCTCTTATCGTGCACTGAAGAGTTATTGTATACTTTTTCTATTTATCAAAAAAGTAAAGAAGTTTAGCGTTATGTGTGTAAATATTTTTATTCTTCAAATCAACAAAAACATCAGCGCCAAAATTTTATTGTAGCAGACGATTAATCAGATTGTGCAACATTAAAACTAGAATCAAATTGGCTATCTTTCGTGATAAACTGCCATCCCGGCTGCATGTGTCAAACTCTGTTGAATGAACTCAACAAGTATTTAATTTTTCACTTACACAATAGCTAAATAGAACAATGTAGATGTCAATTTGTCTCATTCACTAAAAAGGGCATTAATTTGGCTGGGTAATAACAGGGGCTGGTGGAAAATTTCTCCACCACTTTGCATGATTAAAATGCCTTGCTTGAAAAAATTGAAAATATCCCTAGAAGGTTTTGCGTATTGTTGATAATTCCGAAGGATTCTTAGGATAAGTGTATGCGGGGTTGTTGTGACTTTATTATACTAGTAACAAACATGTACTTGACCTCTGCTTACGAATTTACGTCTGGAAGGGGGATTATTAAGTAGATAACGTGTCAGCTGCCTAAAACAGCACTTCAGCATCGTCCATTTGAAACTATGTGGTCTCGTTAAACATAGAGAAGAAATGTTTCGTATGTGTAATTTTATGCACAATATCCGCTGTACAAAAAGCACTTTCGCAAAGCAAAACTTCCAGATGAGCCTAATGGCGGCTTTGGGCTTAAAATGATGCAGCCGAGGCCTTTATCCTCTCGTTTATCGACATGTCTGCAAGTTAAATGTTCATGACTGAATTTCAAGACTTTTGAAGCCTACTGCAATGTGGATCTCAACCAGCAGACGTTTAATTTTGAAAATTAACTCCTTATCATGGCCTAGTCTTTTTCGGGTAAAATCAAGTTTTTGCACGAATTTTTCTAACCTTTCGGTAAATGATAATTTCTCAAAAACTGGCCCAAGCCATCAAGATCTTTTAATGAAGACATGCCTAGGGTTCAAGGATCAATATAAAAATGGTGAGTTGTCCTGGAAAACTGGCGTTCGGTTCTCATCTTTTCTTCAATTTTCCCCTTAGATTTCAGTCATTTTATTTTGACTCAGATGGAGCCACTGCTTGAGTTCTTGATATTTTCCACAAAACTTCAGTTATCTTTGAAATATTTTGGCAGATTGTCAAAAGAGACTTTGGGAAACTAATAATTCCAAGAACAGATTTCTGTTTTCAATCTTTTGCTTAAAAAAAGGTTATCTTTTCTTTGTTATTGACAAAACTTTGTTCAAAAAATGTGTTGAAACGTTTTGCAAAAATAGCATAACATGAAAACCAAACGCCAATTTTCCCGGATACTACTTATCTTGTGCAAAATATTCTTGAACCCTGGATGTTAGATCAAACAACAATCTTAAAGTGGCGTGGGCTAGTTTTGGAGAAATGTTCTCTTTTCCAAGCCCAACAAAATCGTGCAAAAATTTGATTCGATACAACCTCGAAAAACAGTGCGACGATATGGAGCTCATTTTCAGAATAAACATTTCAGAAAATCAAGATCTAGATGAAACACACTTTCGAGGATATAAAGACTCTAACAAAGTCATTCACCTTCGGCGCGTGTCAATATAGAGAGGGTAAAAGTCTCTGCAATGAGATTTTAGGTCTGCAGCCGCCATTAGGCTCATCTGGAAGTTTGGCTAGGCCAAAAGTGCCCTTTGCACTGTCTCGTTAAAGATGATAAACCAATTCTTACGATCGCACCTTTTCTTCTCCACTAAGCTGGCTTGTGATGATACGTACAGTTCTAAATTTTCGTTAAAAAACCTTCCTCCGCATTTTGATATAAGAATAGAAACTAATATCGACTCTAAAAGGGGAGGAAACCCACTGAAATATTTTTTTCAGTAGGTACTTAATAGGTTTTTGGCACAATTTAATTTAGAATTGTTACTAAGCAAACAAGAAAATTCACAGGATCATTTTCTTTTGCCAGACTTGGAAACATCACCAAAACAAGTTCTGGAAATGAATCAAACTGAAGAGGTAATTGCCACAAGAGCAGACTATGCATTTTCTAATCTCAGCCAAGCAGTAAAGTAGTCATGGATTATTTTTCTTACACAGCGTCTCTCAGAGAAAGAGCGCAGCGGTGCTTCACTTTCTTGTGGGGAATGAAAATTTTGCAGCGATGCAATTAGTTTTTTTATAGTAGATTTTTGCTCTGCGACACTTTCTAGCTATGCGCATCTTGACTAAGGTTCAGCCCTCAGAGTTACATATGTTACAAAAAGCTACATATGTTGTTACATATGTTATAAAAAGCTCAAATAATGGCGCTTTTCTTGCTAAAATATCAGGAATGAAGAGCATAATTTCTTTTGTGTTAGATGCTTACAGGTTCTTTAATGATGATGCTCGAAGTTCCATGTATATGATCATTGACTAGATCTTGAGTCTGCGGGCAGGCTAAGCCCTGTTTTACTATTTTTGAACATTTGCGTGTTTGAAAAAAGTTTCTTTAACTTCAGTTATCTCGATACTTCCCGTCGATGCTTATTTCACCATCGCATTTATCATAAACTTATTAAAAATGACTTCACAAAGTACAAAACCAGATATCTAGAGAACCTGAAGGGTATGTTGGCATCTTTGAAGATATATTCAATTATTAACTCCCAAGTAGCCCACAGCTAATGATTTCAAGTAACATCAGGCCTTATTTTAAGGCTCAGTGATAACCAATTTGTGCAATGATAACACTAAAATGTGCTGTGATAAATTAAGAAATGTGCAGCAATAAATTGACCTTGCAAGCAAAATAAGCCATACAACTATACAAAATGCATGTCAGGTAGAAACTTACCAGGCAAACCCGAAAGAGGCATGCGTGCGAAAGAAGCAGGTGATTTGCGAGAATGTATATTCTGCTGCATAAAAAAACATTCTAAGCTGTTCTTTTGCATTCTTTTCCCTTGCTTTCTCTGATAATTGGCCGCAAAAGCCATTCTAGCAACCGCAATTTTCAAATGTTTCTAGGGGAGAATGCCCCTAGAGCCCTCTAGAATAGTGCGACATTGGCCTATTTGTAAGTTACATTGTTGTTATCTTGTCATTGTCGTTACAGTAGGTAATGGTAGCGCAGTGCCGAAACATGCAGTCAATTTATCTGTCTGTCTTTCGAAATATGTAGCAAGTCAGCTTCTGTCCGTATGGAGTCCTATGCCGTTACCAAAAACTCATAAACTCTATCAAACTTGAAACTCCATATCTATGGGGCTCCGTACGAAACCGATTTATCCCTTAAACAACCACCAAGTATGTCTTCAATGATAACAAGAGCAAAATTCGTTACTCAGATGGAAGTAAATCAATCAACAACACCGGGCATCACACTTTGCACTAATTCTAGATGTTAACTCGGCAAATTTTAGTTACAAACGGTGAACTCATGTAAAACAGCAAAGAACACAATCTTGGATATAAAATCTCATATTAACTGCAACAGCAAAAAATGTCATATATTTTTTGTCCTGTAACTCATGCGATGGAAATATTAAATATATTGGTCAAACTACAAACTTTCGTTTAAGGATTAACTGCCACATTTCTGAGTCTCGTTCTGGTGTTTCGTCGTGTGTTTTCCCTAGACATGTTCATCGTTGTGGAATGGATAACAACAAATCAAAAGAACCATTTTTTAAAATTTATGCATTTAGGTCTTTAAGTTCTGAAACCTTGTTGACTTATTACGAAGAGAAGCTATTTAGAAGCATACATGCAATTCTTAATTAAGTGGTTAGCTTGGACGTTAATTGGGTCATTATTTTATTTATTATATAATCGTTTGATTATATGACTATTTTCATTACATAACTGTACTTGCTGCTATTTATAAATTAACTTTATCACTGTTCGTATAAACATAGGGGCCCTATGGGCATGTTCGAAGAACGACTCTGGTTGAATATAGCTATTTCGGTCAAATGATGAAAGATGTTTATCGGCATGCACAACGATGACGATAATGATTATTATGATAATGGTGGTGGTTATGATAATGATGTTGATGACCACAATGATCATGGTGCTGGTTGGTAGGGGTGGTTGTGGTGGTTGTAATACGGGTGATCATGGTGATGGTTGTAAGGGTGGTTGTGTTGGTGGTGATAGGGGGTGGTGGTGGTGATAAAGGTGGTCGTGGTGATGGTTTTAGGGGTGGTTGTGGTGGTGGTGATAAGGGTTGTGGTGGTTGTGATAGGGGTGATCGTGGTGATGGTTGTAGGGGTGGTTGTGGTGGTGGTGACAAGGGTGGTGGTGGTGATGCTTGTAGGGGTGATTGTGGTAGTGGTGCCGTTCCTTTAGATCTTGCCGCAGCCACACCATCAATGATGGTGATGGTAATCATGATGATGATGATGATGACGATGGTGATTGTTATTATTATTATTATCATTATTACGATTTTCATGGTGAGGATGATAATAATGACGATTTGTTTTGAAAGCTGTTTTGAATTTGCCGCTCTTTGCCAAGACTCTTTGATCAATGTTGAGAATGCATGAAATGTCATTTACCAAACCAACAATCTTGGACAAAATAGATTGGAACGGCCTAAATAGTTTTGCTATTATCTATTGATTTCCCCCTTCTCCCCCGTTACAATGTTGTTTCGTACAAAAGATGTCTTGCTCTACTACCAACATTGTTTTGGGGGTAAAAGGAGGGAGAATTGGAGTTATATAAAGTAGAAAATCAATGGAATAGGCCATATTCCTTGGAGAAAATGCCTTGTCCTAAATATTTTGTCCAAGATTGTCTGTATAACCTTTTTTTGAGATGATCTTAAATTTTCAAAAATATGCTGCAAATATCGATTTCTCATCTAAATTCCCCTTCAATGCTCCAAGAGTATACAGTATAATGTAAGTCCAGTGAAAGTCGAAAAATTACACGCCCAGAAGCCACACCCTTAATATTATGAAGTTGTTTTGTTCGACAAAAGGTCTTTCCTAATGCAAACATAGCATTGAGTTGAGAACGTACGGGTCACCATCGGGTAACCATACGGGTAACCATGATTCTATATGCATTTTGCATGGATTTAGCAAGGGTAACCACGGGTAACCACGGGTAACCATAATATGTAAAGGGAATAAGATATACTCTTTATATATTATGGTTACCCGTGGTTACCCGTCGTTACCATTGTTAAATCCATATAAAAAGCATATAGAATCATGGTTACCAGTATGGTTACCCGATGGTTACCCGTACGTTCTCAACTCTATGCTATGTTTGCATTAAGAAAAAACTTTTGTCAAAAATAACAGCTTCATAATATTAAGGGTGTGGCTTTAGGGCGTGTCAGCTTTCAATTTTCACTGAGCTTATATGCCCCTTCATCATTGAAGAAGGGTTTAAATGAAAAATCAATAGTTTTGTAACATCTTTTTGAAAATTTAAACGTACTTTCAAAAATATGTTATACAGACAGTCTGTATAACCTTTTTTTGAGATGATCTTAAATTTTCAAAAAGATGCTGCAAATATCGATTTCTCATCGAAATTCCCCTTCAATGCTCCAAGAGTATACAGTATAATGTAAGTCCAGTGAAAGTCGAAAAATTAACGGGTAAATATATAAAGGATACTCTTTATATATTATGGTTACCGTGGTTACCTGTGGTTACCCTTGCTAAATCCATATAAAAAGCATATAGAATCATGGTTACCCGTATGGTTACCCGATGGTTACCCGTAAGTTCTCAACTCAATGCTATGTTTGCATTAAGAAAAAACTTTTGTCGAAAATAACAGCTTTATAATATTAAGGGTGTGGCTTCTGGGCGTGTAATTTTTTGACTTTGACTGGACTTACATTATACTGTATACTCTTGGAGCATTGAAGGGGAATTTAGATGAGAAATCGATATTTGCGTTTCTCTTATTTGCCTGTTGATTCTATCCAATGAAGCTTTACTCACTTTACCAATATCTGATTTTGATGGGTTTATGAGTCTGCAAGATATCTTGTTTGGGAAATTTTCTTTATGGTCTTTGATTGTGATATACGCTTCCTTTTCTTGTAAACGTTCCATCCTGTCGTCAATTGATAATTTTTTCGCAATTTGTTTTGTAGCATCGTTTATGTTTTTCACTTTTACTATGTTTGACTTTTTATAATCTTTGGTGATATTTTCTTTCAATAATTTCTTATATTCATCGTGTTCAAGCAAATATATATTTCGTGATTTATCTGCCGGTACAAAGATCTTCTTGCTGTTTCTTATTTCTTCAATATCTTCTTTAATCTTGGTTTGAAAATGGTTATTTATGTTTCTAAATTCAATGTTTTTTACCATAGTCATTAAGTCATTTTCAAAGTTCGATAACAAATCAACAGTTGGTGGGCTTTTCCTTGATTTATACTTAAGCATGGTTCCAGTTGGTGTGACAAGCTGTACACGTCACCACACTAACTGGATATCAATGAACCATGCTTGGTGAGATAGCTCAGTCGGTAGAGTGCCTGTCATGAAAACAGGAGGCCGCGAGTTCAAAGCTCGCTCTCACCACAGTTTTCCAAAATAAATCTCCATTGTCGAAAATTTTACCAAAATTATTGTAATAAATATAGTATCAAAATATATATATATATATATATATATATATATATATATATATATATATATATATATATATATATATATATATATATATATATATATATATATATATATATATATATATATATATATATATATATATATATATATATATATATATATATATATATATATATATTTATATATTTACCATATATATATTATAACAAAGCTTTTTTTCAATTGAAGGTAACCACGACAGGGCCAACTATTTCTGTCTGCACACCTAAATTTGACTACGATCAAGTCTTGAATTTGTCTCTTCTGTTTTACGAAGCACAAAGATCTGGAGACCTGCCAGATTCAAATAGAATTCCATGGAGAGGTGATTCATCTCTTGACGATAAGGGTCACAGAGGTGAAGACCTTACAGGAGGATACCACGATGGTGGGGATTACGTTAAGTTTAATTTGCCGATGGCATCGTCTATGACAGTATTATCATGGGGTGCTATTCAGTTTGCAGATGCTTACAAAGCTGCTGGTCAATATTCATACATACGAGATGCAATAAAATGGGGAACAGACTACTTCATCAAATGTCACACAGCTCAAAATGAATTGTATGGTCAAGTAGGTAATGGTGACATTGATCATGCTTATCCAGGAAGACCAGAAACTATGACCGTGGCAAGACCAGCATATGTACTGGATCAAAATAATCCAGGTTTGTTCTTTAGTCTTGTAGTAGCTTTCTCGTTAGAAAAAATAGGAATAAGGTGCAAATTGGTTTCGTGAGCTGTTGCTAGCAAAAGAATCAGGACAATTACTGAGAAACATTAGCTTTTCCTGTGTAAGGTTCGTATATTTTGATCAAAATATCAAAATTTTACGACAAAAAGCATATAAAACTTTAAAGCAGAAATGCTGAAACTCGTTGAATCTAAAAAGTTGCAACGAAAAATAAAAAATCAATTTGCATATTTTTGAATTATTGTCAACGCAGAACGCCAGTTTTGGTGCGATGACTTGAAATCTGACTATGGTCAGAGGCGGACTGGCAACGAATATCCAGGGTTGCTACTTCCAGTAAAAGGGCCCGTACCTACAGTAGCTTGTTTATCATATACGTTGACTGCTGCTGGCTCTTCCCTCAAAAAATCCATAAGGATGCATTATCGTCATCGTGAGAAATTCATTTGCAACAACCCATCCCAAACCGAGATATCGTAGCCAGCTGACTCGACCTTCTAAGTTAGCATAATCATTACTTTCGATGTAACACAACTTTTTTGCAATACAGTACCAGAATACATTGGGACTTTTATCAACTGTAGGGTCGCTAGCACCAGTGGAGGGGCACAAATGAAAATCGGACACGTTTGTGTAGCAATGTGCGCCGAAGGCGCAACTCCATTTACGGGTCCAGGGGCGTGCTCCGACAGAAAATTAGGAAAAATTGTAACTAGATCACCCAGAGTGTGCGGAAATGAATATACTTTCGACGATTGTTTTCGAATAATTGGCAGGGCTAGATCCTCGTTTCATCTTAGCGTTTGGAATCTGTTCACACCAAAACCATGAAAAGTTAATTTGTTGTAATTTATCAATTAAGGGCCCGGTAGCAAGAGGGCCCGGGTTGCGATCGCAACCTAGCATCCCTGCCAGTCCGCCCCTGACTATGGTTTTTACGAAGCTATAGGGGTTAGAAGTTAGCTTTTTGCTGGCATGCCTCCAAATATGGCCATTTGAGGTCACATGATCAAATATAAGACAACGAAAATAATAATTATTAATACTTGTAGGTTTTTAATTGATTTATAATATTTAATAGTTAATTGTTTATAGTTTATTGTTTATAGTTTATAGCCTTTAATTTGTACAAAACTTCATATTTGCGATGAATAGCGGAATCATTTTTGGGCATACTTAAAAGCTTTTTTCGTCTGACACTCCTCAGAGTGTGAACGTCAGAAACAGACCGAAGCAATAAACTAAGGCGGAATTTATACCCAGATGGGGCTCGAAATGCACCAATCAGAAAGAACGAAAAGCTGAATTGGCATTGTGTTTTAAACACCAATCAGCTGGTCGGATACAGCGGGAAGACCAATAGAATTATTTGAAGAGTCCAAGTGAGAAAACGAACTCTTTCTGTCTACACAGAATCGGCCTTTTGGTTTTGATGTAGACAGATTCCAAAACCCCTAAGTGAAACAAAGATCTTGCTTTGCCAATGATTCTGAAACAATCCTCGCTGTAATTTTCCGCACAAATTGGGCTATCAAGTAGATGTTGTCCTATGGCCAAATCATGTTTAAGACTATAGGTTGTTGTTTAGACCCACGGGATGGTTGCTTTCTTTGCAGAAAATAATGCAGACGAATATTAGTAGGGACATGCTGTTTTATCCTATCACCTAATCTCTGGGAAGTACGACCAACGTACCTGGCATCACACCAGCACGAAAATTCATAAATGACCAAATCTTTTTGTATGGTAGGTACGTAATCCTTTTGAATGGATGGTAGAACTTTCCGAGTGCCAAAAACTAACCGAGGGTTGACAGCAGCGAAGCACTTAGTAATGGCCTTTTTGATTTGATTTTCGAATCGCAATGAGGCGTTTCCTATCCAAGGCATTTTTATGTTCGAAGAATTTCGAACATATTGGTGTGGGGTGGCGTGTCACTAACTAACTAACTAACTAACTAACTAACTAACTAGCTAACTAACCAACGCTTGAACAATGGAAAACGTGTAACAATAGCATAAGCATTTCAAGAATGCCCTTGGAGCCATTGTCTCGGCAATTGATGCGCAATTAGCGGTTGGCTTTTCACAATGGCGGCCTGCAAACGGCTTTGTCAATCTTAGGTCATGTGACAATTGTTCTACTGATTCGTAATATTTCACTATGAGTCATTGTTGATTACTTCTTAAACGATGGCAAATTGCCACATTGGTCTAGTTAATGACATTTCAAACATTCTCATCATCAATCATAGAGTCTGGGCAAGAGCGGCAATTTCAAAATACTTTTCAAAGCAAATCGTCATCATTCTCACCATCATCATCATCATAATAATCATCATCATCATCATGATTACCATCACTGACGATGTGGCTCTGGCAAGATCTAAAGGAACGGCATCACCACCACAATCACCCCTACAACCATCACCACTACCACCCCTATCTCCACCACCACAACCACCCCTACAACCATCACCACGATCACCCTTATCACCACAACCACCCCCCTATAACCACCACCACAACCACCTCTACAACCATCACCACGATCACCCCTTATCACCACCACCACAACCACCCCTACAACCTTCACCACGACCACCTTTATCAGCGCCACCACAACCCCCCTACAATCATCACCACGATCAATCATCCCTATCACCACCACCACATCCACCCTACCACCACAATCACCCCTACCAACCAGCATCATAATCATCGTGGTCATCAACATCACCATCATAACCACCACCATTATCATAATAATCATCATCGTCATCGTTGTGCATACCGATAAACATCTTTCATCATTTGACCGAAATAGCTATATTCAACCAGAGTCGTTCTTCGAACATGCCCATAGGTTTAGGTAAACAGGACACTTTTGCGGGCCATACTTTTTATTAGCTGAAAAACTTGCGATCTTCTTGCGAAAACAATGGGAAATAAGAAAAGACCGTATTTTATCTAATTGCGAATCAAGCCGAGATTTAGAGCAAATCATAAGTGCCCGATGAACTAGCGTGTTGATGAGTTTAATTTTCCTCTGTTTTGGACAAAAAAGGAATCCCACTGTTTAAAGAGCCACCAAAGGTTGGTTTCCTATATATAATATATTGGTGTGAAATCCAGTAGCAGTGTTTTCAACAAAAACGTCGAGAAACGGCAAAGAGTTGTTTTGCTCCTTTTCGAAAGTAAATTTTAGAGACGGATGCAAGGCGTTAAGTTTTTGGAGGAAAACGTTACAATCGGACTCTTTTTTGAAAATGGCGAAAGTGTCATCAACATATCGAAAATAAACCGGAGGTTTTGATGTGGAGCCGAAATGTTCACCTTCGTAGAAACCAACAAAGATTTTTGCTAGCGCTGGTCCCAATGGGCGGAAAATAACAGCGAGGATCGTTTCAATATCATTGGCAAAGCAAGATCTTTGTTTCACTTGACCCCGTTTACACGGTAGCGGACAAGTTTTTAGCCGCTCAAGTTTTTGTACGGATAGGGGGTGCGTTTACACGGGATAAGCCTATCCGTACAAATATTTGTCCTGATAGGCATACAAAAACTTGTCCTGTTAGAAAGAGGTCGAGTTGCGAACTTGAGCGGACAAATATTTGTGCGGCATCGTGTAAACGCTTTTTTCCGGACAAATATTTGTTCGCATCGATAAAGAGGCGGATAAAATCTTTCAAGCGAGGCAGTTTGAAAATGCTAGAAATGTGTTGGTGTCTGTGTTGTGTGTGTGAAGTGTTCAAGAAATAAATTTATTTTCCTCACGAAAACTAGCTTGGGTCTTCTGCATTTGGATAAGCTTCTTTGCTTGCTCCACTGTCTGGCTTTGGATACCGCTGCTGAAGCCTTTCAGTTATTTCAATATATTTGTCTTTAATGGTTTCCCAATCTAGGCCATTCCCTGTTTTCATTGTTTTGTAGTCCAGAATGACTGGCACAAGCAAGGCTGTTTCATCATCTGACCAAACAAAGTTCTTCTCTGCTTTCTTTGCTCCCTTTGCTATGCTCATTTTTTGCTCTTGTTATTAAAAAGAAATAGCTTAACTTTTGCAATGAATAGGAACGATGATAACTCAAACACCACTGAAAATTTCGATTCGATTTGGCGCCGAAATTTATGAAAATTGCTATTGCGCATGACGAGCAAAGAAAGCCTGCTAGCAAAAACCACCGTGTAAACGTGAGGCCTATCCGTACAAATATTTGTCCGGTACACCTATCAGTACAAAAACTTGAGCGGCTAAAAACTTGTCCGGTACCATGTAAACGGGGTCTTAGGGGTTTTGGAATCTGTCTACATCAAAACCAAAAGGCCAGTTCTGTGTAGACAGAAAGAGTTCGTTTTTTTCACTTGGACTCTTCAAATAATTCTATTGGTCTTCCCGCTGTACCCGACCAGCTGATTGGTGTTTAAAACACAATGCCAATTCGGCTTTTCGTTCTTTCTGATTGGTGCTTTTCGAGCCGTATCTGGGTATAACTTCCGCCTTAGTCTATTGTTTCGGTCTGTTTCTGGCGTTCATAATCTGAGTAGTGTTAGACGAAAAAAGCTTTAAAGTATGTCCGAAAATGATTCCGCTATTCGTCGCAATTTTGAAGTTTATATAATTTGTAGTTTATAGTTTATAGTTTATGGGCTTGGTCCATCCCATTTCAGCTGTTTACAAAAGAGTTCTTGTAATATGAATTTTGCTTGGAGTTAATTCGACCTCTGCTAAAAATTGGAAACGTATTTTAAGGCAGTCGTTGACATTGAAATTCTTTAACACTGTGTTTACACTAGACTGATAAAAGGCGTTTTCGTTGTCAGTAGCGGTTTTCCGTAGAGCGTTACATTTGATACTCTTGTGATTGCATTTCAGGATTTCCATCCTTCCAAAGCGTAGACAGTTGTTGTCATTCGAAAAAGCATGAACTTTATAAATCATCGCCTCAATATCTAACATTATAGGACGACGGGCTCTTGCTTAAATCATATCAGTACGCCTTCGAGCGAGTTCGTGAGTGCGAATTGTCCTTTGACAGTCTTTTCTTCAGCAGGGAAAGTCAATGGTCTACCATTGATTTGTTATTTTTTAGTGCAGGCAGGTAATGCTTCCATGGCAAGGCTATTTTGTAATAGCCGTTTTTGAATTGAGCTGTGTCTTCCATTATGCCCAGGGCTTTGATATCATTCCTAGACATTGCCGTATCACAAGACTTCTCTCGGTCGTTGAATTCTAGATTGCAAAACTGCTCAAACATTTGACTGATCTATATCTATCTTGATAAATTAGCGGCACATTTCCTTATTGCAGCTTCCGCTGTTCTTCCCATCCTAAAATAGGTTTCGTTGCATATGGGCTAACATTTTCTCCTACCCTTATCTCATGTGGCTACAGAGCTTGTGAAACGTCACTCCCAATTAGGAGTCCAACTTCAGCATTAATTGTATGCACTTCAATGCCTCGTAGATGAGGCAAACGGTTTATATCTTCACGTTTAGCAATTTCTTCTGTAGAAACTGGTAGCTTGGGTGTTGTGAAAACAACTCGAAGAATGATTTGATTATTTGTTGAAGGTCGAATATTTCTAGAGAGATCTGAGAACACTGTAGCGGTTTATTGCTTTCTTGCATTGTAGTCAAGGACAAATTATTTTTTTTTGCCTTGAACAACTTATGTATCAGATTTTCGGTGCAGAATGTAGTATTGGACCCCAAGTATTTGGTCTAGAAAGGCATATGTTTCTATAGTTTTCCTGCTACCTGGAGCTTTTACTCGTACCGGGACCACAGCTCATGTCGATATGCCCCCTTAAGCAGATTCATACTTGCTTCACTACCTCTCCTGATGCGTCACGATGCTGTCATCACGGTCGTTGCATGCGGAGAGGATTTCCTTACTCAAGATGTCGGCCATCTTCTAGAAAAATGTCTCGCCAACCCAGATGTCTTTGAAAAGGTCTATTCTTGGAATATTTTCCCCAAATTTGAAAGGCACTGCTTTAAAGTATCGACCACTGTTTTTCAAAACAAATACATCTTTCACTTTCCATTTATTGAAATCAGTGACACTGAACATTTTCCCGCATAAATCCATGGCAATGAAGCCCCTGAGTGATCATGGTTTTGTAATTTAAACTTTTTGATTTAAGCGCACGAACATTATGTAACGCCATTTTAGGTCAAACGTTGCAGTACCTTTATCCCCTTAGGCCTTGGGCAAATGAACTGAACATTTCACTGAGCATGCCACTGAACATTTTTTGCTATGTTCAGTGCCGAGTGGTCAATGAACATTTGCTGAACATTTGCTGCCTTTTTTCTGCAGCTATCGTGGCACAAAATTCGAGATTTTAAATCGAAAAATTGAAAAATTTTCCCTTAATTATCAACATGCCCATGTTTATGTCGGATAAATGTCCAGTTTTGTCTGGTTGAGTGGCCAAATGATTTGAATATAGCACTGAATGAATTTTGTTCGCCAAACATCTTTGACTCCGATCAAATATTCACTGAACAGTTCGTCATCGAACAGTCTTTACTGGACACAAAACTTAACCTTGATTGATTGATCATCTGGAAACTTTCCAATAAGAAAATTTTATGGTGGGTAACAGTTTCTTTGAAGCAGGTTCGCAACCAGCGATTCTTATTCTGGAAATGAGACAGTTTTGTTTGTTTTTTCAGTTTAAGGTGAAAAATATAATGCTGGTTGGGCATTTTCATAAAATTTGTATTCAGGTTTACGTATTGTACAGCAGTCTGAGCATCATTGTTTCTCTTGAGAATACAAATACACATTCTCTCTTCTTTTCTCTTATTAGGATCTGATGTTGCGGGTGAAATAGCTGCAGCTTTGGCAGCCGCATCTGTTGTGTTTGAGGATACAGATCCAGCATACTCGGCAACATTGCTTCAACATGCCAAAGAGGTGTTCAGCTTCGCAGATACTTACAGAGGAATCTACAGTAATTCGATACCCGATGCAGGGAAATTTTACAAAAGCGACTCCTTTGAAGATGAGCTCATGTGGGCAGCAGCTTGGTTGTACAAAGCAACAAGCGATTCAGGTTATTTAGCAAAAGCAGAATCGTACTATAGTTCGGCCTCGCAAACGTTGGTGCCTTGGTCCTTCGATTGGAACGACAAAAGAGCTGGTGTGGAGGTTCTTTTGGCACAACTCACAGGTAAGAGCGTTTACAAAATACAATTAGAAGTATTTTGTAATTACATGTTAGGTGTCCAAAGGACTTCTACTGGGATAATGCATCTTACACAATGGGGATCAAACAGGTATGCTGCAAATGCTGCCTTTATATGCCTTCTTGCTGCTGATCTTGACATCAAGACACATGAATACCAAGAATTTGCACGATTACAGATCCACAACATGCTTGGCGATTCCGGACGCAGTTTTGTGGTTGGGTTCGGTCACAATCCACCCGTGCAACCTCATCATAAAGCAAGTGCTTGTGCCAGCCCTCCTGCAGTATGCACTTGGGGCACTTTCAGTGATACTTCGAAACCTAATCCACATGTTCTGTACGGTGCATTGGTTGGTGGACCGAAAGATATAAGTGGCACATACGTTGATTACCGAACTGATTATATCGCAAATGAAGTTACCTGTGATTATAATGCTGGGTTCCAGTCTGCTGTTGCTGGTTTGAAACATCTGGCATTGCAAGGACAATGTTCGTAATTCAATTTATTCTGTTTTATTTCAACATTCCTGTATTGTTGCACAGACGATTTGCACATTTTGCCATTATAAACGACGTTAGTTTGTTTTTTCGCGCATCAAAGCACTGAAATGTCCCACTAGAGGTGATTACTATTGCCTTTGCTGGGACCTAGAGTGGAAAAAAAGAAGATGAAAGAGGGCAAAGGCAGAAGATAATGATATTGATAGGCCTCAGTATGGAAATTGCCTCGCAAAGTCCTCTCCAAAGGCATTTCGTTCCTTTCTTTTCTATACGGGGATCTATGTCATAGCGTTTTCACTGATCCCCAACTATTTAATGTTAGATGTAGACAAGCTCCTAATATTGAAACCCTGATTTCAAAGACCCTCAGTATTCTGTCGTCTCAAAAACTAATAAAAAAATACCCTTGTTACTTTTCTGCCAATTTTTTGAGACTGCAAGTAAATTTGTTTTTTTTTTTAATTTCTAAAAGGTAGATGTCTGTGCCATTACTTCAAAATGAATAATTTTTTAATAAAATTATTCTAGAGATCTAACTAGTCTGCGAAAACGAAAAAAATTTGGTGTGTTCTCGCATATTGGAGACCGTCGGCGATCCTGGCCTTACGATTGTCACGATCGCAATATATGAGAACATGAATTTTTAAAGATTGGTGCAGTCACCAAAAGTTTGTTATTTGCGATCATCGACAACATCGGCAATAATCGTCATAGGAAGATTCTGGCGGGAATCTTTTCTGCGAAACGATCATCATGTCTATTCTTTTATCAAAATGAGGCTCTTTGTTTTTATCTACCACACGTAACAACACGGTGAAGTGCACGGGGGATGAAAGAACATGGACAAGTATAGCATGTGAGAACAATTACTTCGGCGATGATCGATACCCGATAATCTGCGATTCAGTTTACGAAATTTGGGAACAAGGCTTTTGATTGTAAAAATTTCCAAAAACCTCAAGTCATCCTGGTCCACTTAAAATGTTTCCGAACTGGGCTTTATCGTTTCTTTGCCCTCTTTCCGCATGAGTGATTTTGCCTCTCTCAAGGAAATAGCAGTAACTCCTGCGCTTCATGTCATTGGTGCATGCTCAAAATTCACACCGCTAGCCGGTGCACGCCTTTAACCAGCATTGGCAACAATTTTCATCTTTCACATATAACCGACCCTATATTTGTTAATTCTTACATATATACTCAAAAACTGCTAGCCGGTGCACGCTTTTAACCAGTATGACAACAATTTTAATCTTTGAGTAGTATAATCGGTTTTTTATCTTTTAAGTCATGTATGCTAAAATACCGCTAGCCGGTGTACACTTATAATCAGTACATATAAAAATTTTCATCTGTCAGTCATATAGTCGACTTTCATTTGTTCACTCATGTATACTCAATTACCGCTAGCCGGTGCACACTTCAAATCCGTATGCATAACAAGTTACATCCCTCTGCTTTATAACCGACTTTTATTAGTTTATTCATGTATACTCAAATACCGCTAGCCGGGGCACCGTGTTAACCAGTATTGATAAAAATTTGCATTCTTCAGTAATATATCCGACTTTCATTAGTTTATTCATTTATACTCAAACACCGCTAGCCGGTGCACACTTATAACCAGTATTGATAACAGTATTAATCGTTCAGCAATATAACCGACTTTCATCAGTTTACTTATGTATACTCAAATACCGCTAGCCGGTGCACATTTTTAACCATTGTATATAACAATTTGCAACTTTCAGTCATATAAACAACTTTTATCTCCTAATTTATGTATGCTCAAATACCGCTAGTCGGTCCACGCTTTTTGACAAACACTGTTACAAATGTTCGACTGTGGATCATGTAACAGTAATCAATAGTTTATTCGTGTATTAAAATGCCGCTAGTCGATGCACGCTTTTTGACAAATTGTGTTAAAATAACGCAAGCATGTGCACTATTGTATTTCAAGTTATAACTGATAAGTCACTGCTATGAGAACTCACAAAACTTTTAATTCTCTATTTTGGTCTTATTCTCTTTCTTTGGTAACTAAAAAGCGACGTGATAAATGTTGAACAACATTTCATTCCCTCTTCCAATACCAAAAAACTGACACCCTGTCGGGAAGTTTGACATTTACACACTATAGCCATTATATGGCCGTTGGTCCTCTTGCCTATAAATCCTCAAGTGGCCCTTAAAAGTCAATGACTGGGACAAAGAAAATAAAGCACCCTCAGACATATACACTTTTTTTTAATAAGCAACTGGACTTTGCTCCAGCCCTCAAGACTTGCTTAACATATCTAATATTTCAGCCCTCGCAGAATGACTGATACCCCCTAAAACCTCTTATTTTGGCTCTTTTCTGGCTTTAAATGTAATGGACAAGTTTGCAGCGATGTACAGCATAAAGAAAGCTATTTCACCAAAAATTTTAGCGAAATCTCAGCCCAGTTGTTTTAAAGGGCCCCTAAAATCAGAAATTTTTATTTCTAAAACAGAGGTAATCTTGGTTCCTGATTTCGGATTCGCAATTATTTTTTTTCATATCTTGTACCGTTTGCTGCTACAAGCGTTTGTTTAACAGGAATTGAGTTGAATTGTTATTTTCGGGCCGAGAGTTTGTTACTTAACACAGTTTCTCAGTCATTCGCTTCTCTGGACAGGACGATTGGTCACACGGCGAGTCAAACAACATGGCAGATTCTGTGCTCCGAAAACTGAACAGGAAGAGGAAGACAGAAAGTTTAACTTATTTTCTGCTGAATGAAAACTACATTGAATCAGTAAATTAAATCTGAAGCTATGCTTGAGCTTTTCCTGGTTGTTTATTACTTTATTACACTCGAGCTCTTGAATCAACCGACCTTAAAGTTCTTTCAGTCCTTCCCTTGTTTTCAATTTCTTAACCTTGTAATCTTATCCTCATACTTGAAAATGAAAGTCAAAACAGCCTTTGTATTGCAAACCACTGAAAATTTTTCAAAAATAAATATTTCTTGAACGCTGAAAGCCAGGCTCTTGTTTTTCCAGAATGAATCGAAGCTTCTCGTTGCTATACTCAACTTTCGTCTATTTCGACCTCACACGAATAACGAAACTTGGTCCCGTGTGATGCAAAAACGTGCGACGACAGAATAGCCCAGGTCACACGGGGCATTTTCCCAAGAAACGAAATTATCGTTTTTTGTTGGTAAATCGCTAATAACAGAAAAACAGTACAAGATACGAAAAAATAATTGTAGATTCAAAATCAGGAGGTTGAATTGCATCTATTGAAAGAAAAAAAATTTTGACTTTAGAAATAATCAAAAACTCATAAAATCAAATATCAATAGAAAGAGGGATAGGGAGGGAGGGAGAAATTGCATGCCTTGACAGCCAGATTAGGTTTCATCTATCCTTACTGTTGTATCTGAAAGCTTATTGCTGACAATGTCAGAAACAATGTTCCAAAAATAAACACCAAAGATATACTTCTAAAGCTATCCGCATGGGGTTTTATCTGACACACTCCCAGCATCTTCGAATTTGTATAGTAGCTATGTTGTCATGACACTATAACTACCAATTAGGAAAAGATCAGATGACCTAATTCCTAGGAAGAAACAACTTAAATCCATTAAGTCAGATTCCTAAATCAATTTCACACAACTCATAGGTTATAAACTGCTGATATCAATAGCATCAGTACAAAAGGAGGCACAACAACTTCTGTGACAGTTTCCATTTCTGTAACAGTTTAAGAATATACAGAGTGTTCCAAAAAAGGAAACCCGCTTTAGAAATTGTTTTTATTACCAAACCGTAGCTTTAAGGCCAATAAAATTTTGTCATAGTACTTACACGCTTTTTTTTTATAAGGAAAAACTTTATAAGGAACCTACATGTAGAAGGCCCGAAAATTTAAAGAACTTATACTACTAAAGAGAAAATCATTAAGGAACTTTTGAATGTTGAATACTTTTATCACTGCAAATAATCAAGAATTAGAAAGCCGGTTCCATTCATTTGCAGTCGAAAATCACATAAACTGTACGTTAAGCATGTACGTTAAGCATGTATCCAATGTTTCTTTGAGCAGTCTTGAGCTTTGCTCACATGCAAATGTCTCCCTTTTATTGTTAAGACCACTGTATGTACAGTTAAATTAAGGAACTATTAAGGAACTTTTGGAACTACAATTGCCTCAAAAGAGGCCCAAAAATAAGGAACTTTAAGAACTAGGCCTTGAGGTAGGTTCCTTATAAAAAAAAGCGTGTACTATATATATACACTCTGGCGGGTAAAAGTAGGAGCTTTCATTTTTCATTGGCACAAAAATATGCTGTAATGAATTTCATTGATAAATAAAGGATGTGCACAATTTCGATGCACATTTCATGGTATTAAGGATTTTCTGGAACTGGGATAAGTTACAGGAAGTGTTCATTGATACAAAAATTGACCAGTTGAGGCCAAAGTTTTAAAAAACGTTAGATTTAGCCGGATAAAATTGTTGAAAACATTGTTTCTGCCAAGTTGTTCTTTTTTCAAGTGCATATTTGACCGTTCTTTGTGTGGGCAAAAAAAATATTGTGTAAAAATTTTTGTTTCTTCCTAGCGCTATTAATGAAGTAAAGCATTATTGAGTGATGTCAGCATCATTCTTATTCCTTCAAAAACATATGTACCAACTTTTATAGCCAAAAATTACATTTTCACTTAAGTACAAAGGTTTCTTTACCGGGTTCCTTTTTTTGGAACACCCTGTAGCTTCTTTCGCAATTAACCTTGCTTAAATGGTTTTAACCAGCATTTTGTTTTTATCTATTTGATTTTGATTGAATTGAATTTAACATCACAAAGAGAAAATCGAAAAAGAAAATGGCGACTGGGAAGGAGGGAAGTAGCGTTGACTGCACTGGTTTGTCCAGGAATATCTGGTTGGTAAAGGTAAGAAAGATTCTTAATTATTTCAAGATTTTTAAAAAATCGAGGCCCACCACACAGCGACAATGGCAGTAATTTGGAATTGAGGAAGTAGAAGAATAAACCTTTTTTACTAAAAGTTTTAGGCCTTTTTATGGTTTTGTTATATACACGTTTTTTTTTATAAGGAACCTTTGGTCTGAGTTGAGGCTGGAGTTTCTTAATTTTTCAACAAAATAAGGCTGAAAGTTCCTTATACTGTTCCTTGTCGTGGGATATGTATAAATACTCATTTTTACAGCAAATTCACAGAAACTATTCTTCATTTCTAACTTTAAGTATAAATGGAGCCTTTTGGGGAAGGAAGATGGGAAATGTATTGTACTTCTGTTCCTTTTTCATACAAACCGTCTTGTTCTTTAAAAAAGAGTTTCTTAGTTTTTCATCCGAGCCTCAACAGTTCCTTAAAGTTCCTTAATTTTTTGGGAATTCTCAGCCTCGAGTTCCTTATAATGGTGTTCCTTATAAAAAAAAATGTTTGCATAGCCTACCTAGGCCTAGGGAGCACTTTAACAGTCAGTATTTATTCTGGTGTTTTTTTTTCAACACTCCGCAGGTTCCAAAATATGTTTCAGAAACGTGGAGCAAAGCAGATGCTTCTGGCATTGTAGGAAGCCTCAAAATTGACAAGTATGTTATGTTCTTCTGTTATATTCCTTCTTCTGCTTCAGAAGACGAAATTGTCAACAAAATTTGAAGTGTTTTTTTTGTTTTGGACTTTTCATGTTGTGCTGCTTTGTTCCTATTTTGAAATTTTTGAAGTTTGAATCCAAATAAGGAACATGCTTGAAAATGAAAAGGCAAAATTGAAAAGAAATTAGATGTTTTTGTGCGATAATTGGATGTTTGTGTTAGTTAGAAGATAGCATTTTTCAAGGTGATGTCATATTGGTGATGCTATTATGATGCAGAACCTTATATAGTTACATTTTCACAAAAATGGAATATAACCTTGTTCTGATTCTAAACAATGTTTTTATTGCATATGATATTGTCAATAACCAAGGGAGGGTAGCAGGGCACCAGGCTGGAAAGTTTGATACCATGAAATACCATGAAACCACATAATGCGTAGTGCTTGAGAATACTGAATTTTCGTCCTTATGAAAAGTGTTTTATCCTGCTGATTTTAAAATGCATTTTAGACAATTTTTTGTGATCGTTTTCTTGCCAAAAAATAATAAAACATTTGTTTTTCGATTCCAGAGTTCTTGAGTTCATAAAAACTTCATAACTTTTCGCAACGAAAGATTGATCATGTGCGCTTCTGCTTGCGGTGTGCACAATAATTTCTGAACGTGAAAGCACTGGGATAGTTGGGTTTGAGCATGCTTTTTGTTGTCTCATCAATTTTAAATGAGTTTGTTCTTTGTTTTAGGGCCCATGGAAAACAGGTATGTCATGGTATTTTAAGTAAAATTGTTGACACTTTCTCAAACCCTTTGTCTCATGTTTGGGAATTATGACATCAACTAATATTTTAGGTCACATTTGAACTGTCTGATTATCTATCAAAACTCGGAAGCATAGATGGAATTCCTTTGCCACGTGATCATAGATTATTGATGTCAGATGTATCTCAATCTCTGGCTGTTTTCTCAGAATCATCACCAGGTATTTATATTTGAAAACAGTTATTTACAATTGTTTGAACCACATAAAAAGCCTGCTCAGAAGAACCTTCATTTATAAGAACCTACAGCCTTAAATCATATAAATTCTACCAAATAAATAAGAGCAAATTTAACCTGATGTTCAAAGAGTTTCTAAAATTGAGAAGACAAGGATAATGCACATGGGTTAAATGCAACTTTTGCTTGGGTCTTTCATGGACTCCACAAACATTGCATTCAGAATATTGAGAAGCAGGTGCATGCTAGAATTGCTAAACCTTAAGCTGTGCTTTATTTTTCCTTTCACTTGCTTTGGACCCTCCTTCAAAGAACATCCACCCAAATTATGGTATACACCTCATAACCTTAGCAGGCTGTGTTCAAAAAGTAGGTACTTATGTGCAGGTTTTCTGTGTATAGATCAGAGCAGCTACTTCAATCCCTCATTGCCTCACTGTCTATTCCCAGTCTGAAAGAGTCCAGTTTTTCACTAGTCTAAGTTCACTAGTTTGCTAGTCTGAATGAGTTCACTAGTTGAAAGAGTTCACTCGTTGAAAGAGTTCACTTGACTAGTTCACTAGTCTGAAAGAGTTCCGGTTTTTCCTGTTTTTCTTCTGAAAGTTGGCTCAATTCAGTTCTATGATATTTACCCTACCTGTACAAGTGGGACCGAACAATCAAATTTAGCCTATACTCTACATGAAGACATCCACTTTTTTACAATTGAAAGAGTCACCTGACCACACAATGCCCATATTTGGAAAGCAGTCAAAAGAATTCATGTTTCTTCTCTTCAGTTAGATGACCAATCAGAATCTAACACACATCAATCAACTCATTACCAGTAGATTCTTTGTACCAAATGTGGTTATCGTAACTCATATAGTTTCTGAGATAACTGGGGGGCAAAAAATGCCCCCAAGAGCAAAGTTGGTCCAAAATACCCCAATTTAAATAGGGTTAATCATTCAATTTCTTTGTTTATGAATTTTACTGTTTGTACTACTGCTATTGTTTGTTTTTAGACAGTCAAGAAAAAAGTATTGCAGATGGTGAGTGTAATCTACTGATTTCAAGGAACCCCCTAAAACTCTGGTTATTTAAATTTGGAATCTTGTATACCTTTCTGAGACTGAAACATCCGTCACAAACAATCAAATTTGATAAATCAATTGTCAAATCAGAGAACATAGGTTCTCCAGTAGTGTTTTAATTGCCTATTTTTTGTTTAGACCTTTTGGGTAAGCAGCTGATTACATTTAAATTTTTTAAAATCGCATGATAGCAAGTTTTTTGTGTAAAAATCATACAAAGGATCCAAAATTTAGTCTAGGTTCAAAGTTTCACTGTCCTAGTGCTTGTTTCCTTAATTGTATTGACATTCATAGTTCCAAATTCTATAAAGGCTTTGATTTCAAAAAGTAAAGTTTGCAAAAATTTTTGCCCCACTCTATTTGAGGGCCTGGACAAATGAACTGAACATTTCAATGAACATCATCCAAAATTGAAGTTCAGTGGGAAATCTAGTTTATTTTGCCACCTTGTTCAGTCACTGAATATTGTTCAGTGAATGTTTGGTCAGAGTGTAAATGCTGAACAAAATTTGTTCAGTGGTATGTTCAGTTCATTTGGTCACTCAACTGAGCAAACACCAAAAATAGCTAGTAAAATTACAGCAGAAAATTACAGCGAGGATTGTTTCAGAATCATTGGCAAAGCAAGATCTTTGTTTCACTTAGGGGTTTTGGAATCTGTCTACATAGTACATCAAAACCAAAAGGCCGGTTCTGTTTTGACAGAAAGAGTTCGTTTTCTGACTTGGCCTCTTCAAATAATTCTATTGGTCTTCCCGCTGTATTCGACCAGCTAATTGATGTTTAAAACACAATGCCAATTCAGCTTTTCGTTCTTTCTGATTGGTTCTTTTCGAGCCGCATCTGGGTATAAATTCCGCCTTAGTCTATTGTTTCGGTCTGTTTCTGACGTTCATACTCTGAGGAGTGTCAGACGAAAAAGCCTTTAAGTATGCCCGAAAATGATTTCGCTGTTCATCGCAATTTGAAGTTTTGTACAAGTCAAAGACTATTCAAATTAGCTGTGCTTGGCAGCAACTTTGTCAATTTTTCAATTAAAAATCTTGAATTTAACGCCAAAAAAACTGCATGAAAAAGAGGCTAATAATCTTCAGCAATGTTCAGTGGCATGTTCAGGGCCTAAGCCATTATATAATTGTAAACTTTGAACACTCGTAAAATTGATAACACAAGAGCTGAGATAGTACAACTTTGCACCTAAACTAAATTTTAGGTGCTTAATACGAATTTGTCATAGAAAACTCTCTGTCAGCATTTCTGTAATCACTGTAAAGGTCTACAGTATAGTGTCAGAGAAATTCTGAATTTTTGTGAGGTAACATATTCCTTTGTTTTACTTGCTTAGATGACCCACAATTTGCATTCGAAGGAAGAATCGTCAAAAGAGCGGATTGCCGTCCTGTGGAAAATCCAGGCTACTTGTCATTGAAAAAGTAAGATAGGCTTTATACAAGCTAACCAGGAATAGATCACTTCGGCATGACGTCAGACAGCATTAACACTTTTCGAAATAACATGATATCGAGTTTTCGATATGAAAATCTTATAAAGCAGCCAGAACTTAGTCTAGGTACAAAATATCACTGTTCTAGCGCTTGTGTTCCTAATTTTATGAGCATTCAAAGTTCCTGGCTTTGACCGCAAAAATGAACTTGGTGAAACTTTTTACCCCACGCGGTCAAAGCCCTTATAAAATCGTAAACTCTGGACGCTCGTAGAATCGATACTACACGCGCTGAGATTGTGAAAAGTTGCACCTAGATTAATTTTTGGTTGCTTTATAGGATTTTTGCATCGAAAGATTGATATCTTGCAATTTCGAAGAATTCTACCGAAGTGATCTGTAGGCTGTTAGCTGGCCATTCCCTTTTGAGGAGCTACACAATAAAGTGGAGTCCAAGGAAGAAAATGTAAACTTTATATCTTGGACATTCTATGATGCCTGTTTACTAAAGAAAACCTATATTAACCTTTTCAAAGAGGTCTGGACATCTTGAGTAAGGGAATCTTCACCGCGTGCAATGACCTGTACTGTACTCGCTACAGAAGAGCTAGTACAGCACATTTTGCTTCAAATTCACTTTTTCCTGGAGTAAAAGTGAAAGAATGGATTAAAGCCCAAGCTTATCTGCTCAAGGGGCATTAAATCAAGTCCTTTCCTTTTTGTGAGTTAGGTGCATCTTGTTCCCCGAGTTTCTGCAGATGTTTTCAACATTTATCGTCGCAGATTTCTTTTCTCTCTTTGTCTTCCATTATTCGTGGATTTGAAGAAAAGATTGCTGCACTACCTCGTCTAATGCGACCAAAATCCTGGTCGTTGAATGCAGATAGGATTCCCTTACTCATGATGTCCACCTTCGTCCAGAAAATGTCATGCCTAACAAGGCCTATTTCAAAAGGCCTATTCTGTGCCGAAATTCTGACCCTAACCCGTTTTCATTAAACCATTAGGAGTCAGCTGGCTTGCGCATACTGATTTGCTTTTAAAGCGATAAAGCGAGTTAATAAAATCAATCGAGATAAAAGCCTGTTTTCTAACTTCGTCCACAATTATCCTGATTTTAAAACATCGTTGAGTCAGTTATCTTCTGAGTGCGTGTTCTCGAGAATCTCCAAAACCTTCCGATTTTCGAAAACAAAAAGCTTCCAAAAACAGGTTCTATGACTTTTACAGGAACTCTGGAAATCCGAGCGCCAAAATTCTTGCTTACCTCGTTCCCAGACCGATTCGCGGAATTTATCCTGGCAACTGGTAAAATTGATGTCTTTTTCGAACTTTCGAGCTTCAAATCTCTCGAAAGTCTTGGAAACCTTCTGCTTTTGATAGTAGAAGGTTTTTAAGAGCTCAAAAACCTGCCGATTTCAGAAGAATGGCTTCGAAAAACACATTCTGAAAAAAGAAGGTTACCGAAAAAAGATTTGGTTTAGAACACGTCCTGAAAATAGCCACTGATTCAAATAAGCACGCTCTTTTCAGAAGGACATTGAAAGAGGAGCATTTGTAACCTAATTCAAGCTTTAGAGAGAAGATCATTTGACGGGGTCGCTTAAACGGAGGAGGTTTAAGTCGATGCAATCCAATGTATCTTTCGATCGGCTCTCCCTTTGTTGTCATATTATTGAATGAAATATTCTCGTGTCGCAGGAATGCCATTAAACTGGCCGTGCAACCAAAGCGAAAAACACAACAAATTGCTGATCTAGTCCCTGGAACCAATTTCAAGCCTGTGAAAGACCATAAATTCAACGTAAGTCAGCTGGAAAAATATTTTTAGTATCCTCTACTGTTCATTATCTGTTTCTAAGCTATTTCTTCCTGGCTTCAGCTTTCGAAAACATTATCTTGCTAAATTACTTTGCGGATAACACCAGATGAAAACTTTGTTTTTATTTACTAATAAATTTGCATGTCTGCTTGAATAGTTGCTTTGTTTCAGGGGATAGTTTCAATCTCGTCATGCCATAGCAAGATTTGCACCATCATTAAATGAGCACTGTAATTCTTCTATTGCGTGAGAGGAGAACCGCACTTCTCATTGCATGATGCGAGACGCTTAGACTTATTCCACGAGTCATTGTTTTCGCTCCTTAGGCCAATCAAAATGCAGGTTAGAAAAATACTGCGCTGTGATTGGTGTCCAGAAAAGTCTGGTTTTGTCCAGACTTTTGTTTTAAATTTTATAAGTCCCACTCTGAGCGTTAGGCCATCCAATTCAATTTTCATAAGTAAATAGTTGTTGCTGTTGCTAAAGACTACCGTTGATATTTACGAAGAATGGGACTTATGTAATGAGTCTAGGAGACGCCATGAAGCTCTGCCGAAACGTTACCCCATAATTATCAACGACTTGTCTTGATAGGCGGCAATTATCATGTCTAATAGTGTGTCAGAACAGTTTTTTATTGCAATTGTATATCTTCTAAGCATAAAATCTCTACGCTGATCTTTCACAACTACATATGCCTTTGTTTCTTTGCTCATCATTAACCACTAATAAGCATATCTGTATACAAAACATTATCTTTTGACAGATGGAGCGTGAAAAGAAAAGAAAGGATGAAGGCAAAAGAGCTAGAGCTGAAAGAGAAGAAGTTCTCGATCGATTATATTCCGCATTTGAAAAACATCAATATTACAGTTTAAAAGATCTGGTGAATTTAACGCAGCAACCTGTTGTAAGTACCCTTATAAGCTGTGTTAACCAATATATCTCTTTGCTCACTTGAAAAGAATGCCAAACGATCAAACATGGTTTGTCAAACTTTTGCAATTTGCTTGTGAAACACCATGTTTAACCGTTTGCCCACATCACAAAGCATTGCTCGTCAAACATTTTTTGCTTGATACCAGCATAAGATTTTTGAAAAACTTCAGACTTCAAACCTTCTGTTTGCGAAGCAATGTTTTGTGACGTCGCGGAACGGTAAAACAATCTCAATTGTTTGACATACAATGTTTGCTTCTTAACCAGGTCCTGAAAAATACGGTATACCTACAGTAGTTATTCGATTATCCGCCCTACTCGGGACACGAGATTTTCAAAATGTGGATAATCGAAAATATATAATCACAGCAAAAACCAGTTTCAAACTTACAAAACATTCTCCGCATACTAGAGTATTTGAGGTTTTAGAGTGATTTCGTGATAATTTCTGTTTGATATTTTAATCTTCGAATGGTTTGTGTAAAGAAAAATAGAATATTCGCTAAATAATGCTTTCGTAGTTGAAAATTTTTGATGGACCGGATTATCGAAGTCCGGATAAACGAGTGGTCGGATAATCGAATAACTACTTATTATAAGGGCTATGAATATTAGCCTTTTTTGGTTTGAATCTCTATCTTGAATATCATTCTAAACCGTTCAAGCCCTGGTTTGGCAGTACCCAAAACTTAGGACTGAAACGGTTAGGCGATTATGCATAATTGTATACCCAAAGTTGGGAGCTGGATTTTATAATTTACACAAAATTAGGAAAATAAGTTAAATAATGTACTAAACTTTCATCAATGACGACATTTCGCTTATCAGAAATGTATACCTAACCATTCTTTCCCAAAACGGTTCTTTAACGGTTCTTTCTCAAAAGTAAACCCAAATGACTCCTCCCACACAGACATACATTTATTTTATTGAAGATAATGTGTCCATGTGAAAAAATTAACTTTGCTGAGAATGCCCACATTTCTCTTCCTTCCTGGCCAATGATAAATGACCATAGAAAAAACTAACCAACTTAATGTATGATGCATCAGCTATTTCTTGTAGGCTAAATACACTTATTGAAAGTTTCAGTTTCTTATCTGTGCCATTTCTGAAATGAAGACTCAAAAACACGATGAAGTTTCATCAACTAATTAATGAATGTATACCCGAACCTTTGTTCAAGAATCTTCGAAGCCTTTCTTCCTTTTCGTGTAAAATCTTTCCTCGTTTAGATTCTCACCCCAATTCTTACCCGTTCTAAATTAAGGAAACCGTACATATATATTTGGAAAAAGCATCCCTTAACGATAATGTTTTTATACAAATCTGGTCTCTTTGTACTTGCTTTGTTTTTCTCACTGTTGGGTAAAGCAATGTGTAATGTGTCCCTCTTGCATGAAATTTCTAGCACGTTTGATGGTTTAAGAACTTCTGAAGAATTAAAGACGGACTTTTCTTTTAGGTATATCTAAAAAGCATACTGAAAGACATATGCGTGTACAATATCAAAGCTCCACACAAAAACACATGGGAACTAAAGCCAGAATACAGACATTACAAGACTGATGATGCATCGGACAAATAGAAATTGCTTTTGAAGTTATCATTAGTCAACTGAAACATAGCAGTTGCTGTACGCAAGTTGCTGAACAGAATGGAAGAGGCGCCCATGTCATCTGTATTCCACGTAACACTAAAATCTGTTTTGACTTGAACCCATTTTAACAGGGTTTAGTTGAATCCAATTTTAACAAACCCTGAATAAACGAGTTTCCATTTATATAACGGACTGAATGCCTGATCCATTCAATAACAAATTCAAGTCTTTGGGTGTTTTCAACTCCCGCCATAACGAAAATTTCCCAGTTTAATTCCGAATTTGTTACACTTGGCTCCCCCTGTATTTGAATTATGGTTGGTACTTTTGAATACTGTATATACTTCGCTAAAAAATCTATCGCAAGTGGTATGAAAATAAGAATATTCAACGTGTTTGAAGATTGTCGTTCATTTGTGAGATATTAAAGCCTGATTTCCATATAGCCCAAAGTGGCTGTGCCAGTGCTGAGACACGGCTGTACCAGCGCTGCGAAAGTGTTCCGACGCTTCGTTTCCATATAGCAATACTTAGCTGTGCCGGTGCGGAGACACAGCTGTACCAGCGCTGCGAAAGTGTTGCGACGCTTTGTTTCCATATAGCAATACTTGGCTGTGCCAGTGCTGAGACACGGCTGTACCAGCGCTGAGAACGTGTTGCGACGCTTTGTTTCCATATAGCAATACTTGGCTGTGCCAGTGCTGAGACACGGCTGTTCCAGTACTGAGACAGTGGTGGCTATAAAATGGTTTCATATTTCCTCACATTTGATTGGCTTGTTACAGTCATGTGCACAAGGAGAACAAAAGCAAGTGCCACAGACACGTCGGCGACGGCTGTGCCACATGTTCCATTAAAATCTTCTAGTGGCAGAAGCGTCACAAGGGCTGGAAAAGTTGAACCAAATTCAACTTCTGATGTTGACACTACCGCGTTAGAGCAACTGTCCAGCCACGGTAGAGCCACAGTAAGGAAATGTTTCCATTAAAACTGAAAGCATCACAGCACTGGCTCAGCAGTGGCACTGCCTCTGTTTTCCCGTTTTCTCAGAGCATTTCTGAAAAAAAACAATATTTTCCACTGCAACAAAACAAAATTCACAAAAATAAACTTATAACAATAAGATTGTTCAATTTTTAAGCAACTGGAGTTTTACTTCAAGTCGATGAGGTTCACAAATATGAACCTATTTCAAATTTTAGGCTGAATGGTTCGGGGTCTAAATTCAAAATTTCAGGCTGTAGGTTCTTAATCACCAGGTTCTTATACGCGGGACAATTTTGAGCAATGTTTGTGGAGGTGGCCAAACGATCAAACATTTTGGATCAACAATGTTTGATCGATTGGCCAGGCCCTCACAAACAAAGTAAAATTATTCCTCGGTTTTAAAGTAGAACTTTTGCTCTCAAAAGACATCTGGGAAGCACTTCAATTGCTACGCCAGCAGGTGGTTTGTTGCAGAAAAAACATGAAATTTGATTGATTGGGTACTTTTTTCCAACTTAAAAAGTAATTTAACTTTGATAGGTCTTAAAAGACGAGGTGCAGTGTAATTGATTATATGTTATGGGCAATAACTATGAATTAAAGACCAACCCTGCCCCCAATTAAAACA
This sequence comes from Chrysaora quinquecirrha, assembly GCA_014526335.1. NCBI lineage: Eukaryota > Metazoa > Cnidaria > Scyphozoa > Semaeostomeae > Pelagiidae > Chrysaora > Chrysaora quinquecirrha. Next base: position 3,420,932 of record JACTAT010000031.1, read on the forward strand.
AATTAATGTTAGTTGAGTTCCTATAAAAGGGGACTTTATTTGCAGTTTTCTTCACAAGTGCATTCGCTTCAGAGAGTTTGAAGATCAAGAGAAAGATTTCTTTGGAACAGGAAAACGTGCAAAATGAAGTTGGCTTTGATCTGCATTCTCATTCTTGGATACGTCCACTCTCAAGGTTAGTGTTTTGGTTTATTGCCTTCTTTCTTTTAATGCCTTCTGGCTTACATTTTTGGACATTAATTTTAAGTATAGAAAGAAAGGACAGTCTAACCAGAAAAGAAAAGTGCAAATTGAGTCAGATGTTATATCTGTCCATTCACCACACGCTGTTTTCTATAAAGAACCACTTTATTAGGAACCTACATGTAGAAGGTCGAAAAATTCAAAGAACTTGTACTACTAAAGATAAAATCGCTAAGGAACTTTTCAATGTTGAATATTTTAATCACTGCAAACATTCAAGGATCCCATACATTTGCAGCCTACAGTCACATAAATCGTATGTAACGCATGTATCAAATGTTTCCTTGGGTAGTTTTCAGTTTTGCTCATATGAAAATGTCTCTATAGTAATGGCATTAAATATGCAGTTAAAATTAAGTTACATTCGGTACTACAATCGAATCAAATGAGGTCCAAGAATAAGGAACTTTTGGAACTAGAACTTGTGCTAGCTCTTTATAGAATAGCTAAAATGCCATGATCGAATAACCCTGCATCCGTTTGAATTTAATTTTCTATACCTATATATCATGTTGAATTAACATTGATGTACCAGTAGAGGTATCCCTACAGAGACGAATGGATACAGGAGGCTTGAAAACGAATAAATTTCAAATGCAGAAACATAGTGTACTGCATTTCATAAAAATAGTTTGAAATAAACAGTTTAATTTTAAGATCGCGGAGACAAGTGGAGACACCTTTGAACATGCATTTTTCTTTTTAAAAGAACACAGGAACACACTTAATAAGAACATCGAGGCTCGATTTGCCAAAAATTAAGAACAACTTAAGAACATGTCCAGCCTCAGATGAGAAATAAGAAACAAGACAATTGTTCTCAGAAATTTCATCCCATGTTAACAAAACAGAAATATGATTAGTTACTAAGCAAAGTCTTATAGAATATATGCCAAACTGTTATTTATTATTCGTATGTAAGAACGCCAAGAAGCAATTTATTGTGTATGTAGAAATACATAAAAGAAGATAAATACGCAGAAAAACGAATTAATCTGGTACCGGTTTCATCCTATCAGGAGGAATCTTCAGCCTGTTTAACAATATTTTTGATAAGTTTTTCCAGTAGAAATATTTATGTTGAAATAAGATTACTTGCGCATCAAGTTATTCCAACAAAAAGAACACCGAGCCTCGGCAATATTTATCCATGATTTATCTGGCAAAAGTGAGCAATAAAGTGAAGCTCTTCGTTTTTCTATAAACATTCTTTTCTTTTCCAGGTGTTGCAAATGCATTTAGCACCGATCGTTCTGATGACGAAGACAGTTATGAAGATGACGTTGATTCATATCAAGAAGACCCAGGCTATTACAAACCTTACAATAAGCCTCAAAGATCTGGACCTGCTGGACCCCCAGGACGGGAAGGCCCAAGAGGACAAAGCGGCCCAAAAGGGCCTCAAGGCCCACCAGGAAGACCTGGCCGAGACGGTACTCATCATTTTTATTCATGAACTTTTGTCTTGCATTTTCCATGATTTTTTAGGAATTCTTGTGCTACGTTGGCGGGTAAGGAATACAAGTTGTAGAAGACAGCTTCTTTGGTTAGGTGGAATAGAAAATAATTTCTTTGTAGTTACTTGCAAGTCAGGGGTTCACTGAGGAAGTGGGTGTTAGGCCCTGGCCAAACTGTCAAACATTGTTGGTCCAACATTTTAAACTTGCATTACAACAAATGTTAAACCGTTTGACCACGTTTATAAACATTGCTTGACAAGCAAAAGAGACAAAATTTGTGGAAGTTAAAAAAAATTTTTTGCTAACAAAAATGTTCCACGAGCAATGTTTTTTGACGTGGCCAAACCGTCAAACATTTTGCTTAACAATCAAATCTCAAATGATGGACTCACAATGTTTGATCGTTTAGCCAGGGCCGTAAGTGCATTAGTTCATGAAGCAAGCAAGCACTCTTTATTTGTTAAAGCAGGTCAGGGGTTCTGGCAGCTATACAGCTGATGTGGACCTGCAGCTTGTGCCCCCACTGATATTCTAGAACGAACACCCTGGGTACTCATTTACCGACCTTGGAAGGATGGACAGCTGAGTTGACTGTAGGCTTGTGGAAAGTGGTCCCGACGAGATTCGAACCCACGACCTAGCGATCGTGAGCCGAACGCCTTGACCACTTGGCCACACCACCTCTGATGGATGATTAACGGGAAATAAAATTGGCTGAATTTTAAATGTCTATACCAATAATTTGAAAGTACAGCATGAAAAATTCAGATAATCACGCTGGGCTGCTTGGTTCCTCGCACAGTCATGTCAGTGTTGACGGGACAACAGAGGAGAGTAATAGCCTAATGAACACTAAAGATAAGTACTGCTGGTGACATTAACTCTCCTTAAACCCACGGTCTAAACAACATAACATTTATTACAGGACGTCCAGGGAAACCTGGAATGAGAGGACAGCCTGGAAAACCTGGAAGAGATGGAAAACCAGGGAGAATGGGAAAACATGGTAGACCAGGCAAAGATGGAAGACCAGGTAACCAAGGAAGACCTGGCCGACCAGGAAATCCCGGACCACCAGGACCGCCAGGACCACCAGGACCAGCTGCACAATCACGCAAAAATTACTACTAAAGAGGTTATGGACAAGTATTTAACTAACTATTGTCCTTTAATAGAAGTAACGGAACATGTAAAAGCTTGAGATATAGTAATATTCACATTACTTCTATCAGAACTTTGTTTTTTGTCTTTTAACTACTGCATGAAAATATCCCAAAATCCTATAAGCGGAAACTACACAGAGCAAGGGCAAGATTTGGTTCTTCCTACCGCCTACCGGGCCAAGCCACAACATCTTTGAATCATGGAGAGCAGCGACCATGGCAGGGGCATGGTAGAGCAGATAAAAAGGTCATTAAAGGAAGAGTTAGGTCAATAAGGGTCAGCAAAGCAACGCTGATGATAACCAGCAAGTTTGTAAGGGGGTTATTAATAATTAATAAACTCGGCTTTTGAATGGAGGTGAATAACACTAAGATCCCGAATGCTTGTTAGGGAGGGGGTGGCAAGCAAACAATCAAGCAAGCAAGCATTCTTTGTGTTAAACGAAGGTCGGGGGGTTCAGACTGATATTCTAGAACGAATACCCTGGGTACTCGTTTACCGAAATCGGAAGGATGAGCAAATAAGTTGACTGTGTGTAGGGTTGTGGAAAGTAGCCCAGAGGAGACTCGAACCCACGACTTTTGTGATCGTATGGGCCGAACGCCTTGACCACTTTGCCACGCCCATGAACTATAAATAAAAAGATAAATCTGGTGAGTATGTTTATTCATAGTTCAATCTCCACGCCACCTCTATCTAGGAGGGGGATTAACCAGGTAGCCATGTGAGTAGAGATAACATACACCAAGTGGGCAGAAGTGAAAGATTCCCTAGCTAGGTTCCATGAACCAGACATTCCAACCCCAACCCATGGTGGTCTAGAGGTCCAGATCCAGAACTTGAGCGGAGCAGCAAGTTCTTTGCACAGCGGATTTCTTACTTTCTTCCAGAGAGGAAAATGGCGGACGCATTATGCAGATGAATTTCACATCACATTGCATTTATTAGAGTCACAATTGAGAAAATATCCAAAAGTAAGCTTTGATGTCATCAGAGGATGCCTGGTTTCGGATGAGAAGTCATTGTTAGTAGTTAGAACAAGAAACTTACGATGGTGAGTATGTTTTTCAAAGAATGGTTGTTTTAGGCCATTTTTTGTTGGTTGGTCAATCAGTCATCTGTTTGTGCGTCCATTTCCGGTCGCCTGTGCAAAGCCAAGCCCAAAATAAATATATGGAAATTTTCTTGGCTTGAAAATAAGGAAAACTAAAATCACTCAAGAAAAACGAAATTATATACAGTGCAGTTACGGTACAGCCATCCACATCATCATTTTCATCATCAATCATGATCATCCATGCGGAAATGTTCAATCAAGATTAAGAATGTTAATCAAGGTCAAATGTTCTGGTCATATTTGTTGTTTTGTTTGTTTACTACAATGCCTGTCAGAATTTGTTGGAACAACCATCATATTTCCAGCCTTTTCCGATGAAAGAGTGTTTAAGTGTCTAAGCACAATTCACAGACTTGATCCCCCCCTCCCCCTGAAAACAATGTTGTTTTGTTATGTTGAAGGGTGCTGCTACGTGATTTCAATGTTCATATGCACCTAAAGTTTTATCATTCAATAAACCAACATTGTTTGCAGAGGGGGGAGGGGAGATGTTGCGTTGAGTAGGAAATCCAATCTGGCGTTCCAAGTATTCTGGCAGGCATTGTAGGTATACACGCTTTTTTTTATAAGGAACCTACCTCAAGGCCTAGTTCTTAAAGTTCCTTATTTTTGGGCCTCTTTTGAGGCAATTGTAGTTCCAAAAGTTCCTTAATTAATTTTAACTGCACAAACAGTGGTCTTAACAATAAAAGAGAGACATTTGCATGTGAGCAAAGCTCGAGACTACTAAAAGAAACATTGGATACATGCTTAACGTACAATTTATGTGATTTTCGACTGCAAATGAATGGAACCGGCTTTCTAATTCTTGATTATTTGCAGTGATAAAAGTATTCAACATTCAAAAGTTCCTTAATGATTATCTCTTTAGTAGTATATGTTTTTTAAATTTTCGGCCTTCTACATGTAGGTTCCTTATAAAGTGGTTCCTTATAAAAAAAAAGCGTGTAGACTATCAAAGCAGATAAATGTGTGCATACCAGGCAGGGTATTGGCATATTTTTCTTATAAAGACCTCTAAATGAAGGTGGAAGGTGAAATAGTGTTTTAGTGCTAGTCCCTAGGAATACAGGAACACAGGTCTTTTCGCCCAACATCCTTGGTCATTTTGCCCAACTAAATTACTTGCTATTTATAACTTGTTTTGTCACTAAAACAGTCATCAGTGTGATAATCCAGGTTTGCCATTAGTATAAATGAAATAATTGATAAATTACAAGAAAGAAATTTATTTCTCTTGCAGAATAAATTAAAATCATCACAAAAGAAAAGTCAGGCAGTTCATTGCCTTTACAAACACGGGTGAAAAGACTGCCATTCATTGTCTCAGTGCACATGATTGGCGTATGGATATTTCGACTGACAGCTATTTTCAACACCCTGAAAAATATTACAGAGAATCAAAGCCAACTATTGACAAGAAAAAATTGAATTCCCTCTTTGACAAGTATAAAGGTATACTGTATAAAATGTCTTTATTTTTCAAACCATCACAGTTGAAAAGCTGAAACATCACAGTTGTTTCAGCTTTTCTCATGACATACAGAAACATTTACAGTACATCCTCTATGAACTGAACACTCCAATCAAAATCAAACCTTTGATTAATCAAACAAGCTTTTAAAAGTTTAAAACTATGATATCCAAACAAATTAGGGATTATCCAAACTTTTTCTGACTTTGAAATTTACTGAATCCCTCACAGAAGCCGTGAACGCACCCAAAGTAGAAAGGACATTCCCCAGGGAGTGTACTCTGATATAAACATGACAAGGGAGCTCGGCCCAGATGTTTACGCTGGCACCCAAAAAAAATCAATATCTGCCGAAACCAGCCCTAAAAAAATAATTCCTCATCCAAAACGGGTGCAAAAACCCACTTGAATTTTTTGGACACAGATATTCTATGGCTCATTCAATGTGGCACCAAAAAATCGGATCGTAAAGAGTTTTGTTAGTCAGTATTTTCCAGAAACCCTGTCCAAAAATGTTTATTTGACATCATTAGACACCCATAAAACGACTTGTAGAGAAATCTAAACCCAAAAAAAATAAATGGAAAATTTGCTGCCCAAAAAATAAGAGCTTTTCCGAACCCAAAAAAGTAAGGGTATCCAAAATTTCAGACCCAAAAAATAAACCGAGCCACTGCTGTCAAATATTTTCAAGTACACTCCCCTGGGGGACATTCATTCATTTTTTTTCAATAATTATTTATCGAGCCAATGCTTATTTTGACTGTACACCTGAATTCCTTGATTAACCATTGCTTTTATGCCTTTCAAGCACTACAATTCAATTAAATTGTAATAATTTTCTCTAGTTTCAGCTATACTTACCCTAAGTCTGAATCTTTCTTGATCTGAACATCCTGCAGTCCTGATGGCAACTGACTGTGCTGTGGAGGAAATAGTGAGAAAAGTGAATTTATGAGACTTATACTCTTGTGCAGGGTATGAATAATTATGGGCTGGATGAAGGTTGGTTGTTTCTGCACATGTCTCCTCTGCAGCGCCATCCTATTTCTGGCATGACTTTGTGTTCGGATTAAGAAAGAGTTTGACTTAGGGTAAAACTAGTTTCAGCCAAAATGGTTAAAACTAGACATCTTACATGAAGTTATATTTCAGCATATCCAAACAACAATTTGAAAAAACTGATTCTGATGTGTTTTGCTTATTGAGGATGCACTGTACTATCCCAAGGGGCTGCACTTGATCAAATTTTGAAAGGGACATGCTGCCCAAGCTTCAAAAAGATACCCAACCTTATACCAATTTTTTGCAAATGTATACCCAACCTTGTACCTATTTTCCATTCTTCAAACATAAAAATCTTGAAAACGGAGACTGTTCCTTGACCAACATTGTGAAAATCTACACCATTGCTTATACCAAAACACCCAAATTGTAGAAACTGACATCGCTCCTTTACACCAAAATCGTGAAAATGGAGACCATCCTTATGCCAAAATTGCAAAAATCAATATCGTTCCAAGCGGCATGTCCCCAGTACCCAAATTATACATAGTGTCCCCCGGGTACAATCAAAGTTTATCAGTCAATCCATCCTAGTGGTGATTTCTAGACTAGTGAATTTTTCAGGCAGAAAGTTGTGCAAGTTGTTGAAACTTTTTTCTCTGATGCTTTTCTTTTTGCACAAACCAACATATTGTGTTTGCCTATCCCCAACTAAGTTATGGCAGAAAAAAGTTGACTAATTGAAAGTTATTGAAATTTTGAATTGGTATGGAGCCCGGCAAGAATAGTCAAATGATGTTAATGTTCTAAAAATTCTTTTTGACAGATCCTCACGATGACAAAATACTGGTGGAAGGAATAAGCAAATTTTGTGATGACCTCAGATTGGATCCAGCTAGCTTTGAAGTTTTATTAATTTGCTGGAAATTCAAAGCATCAGTTCAGTGTGAGTTTACAAGAAAAGAATTTGTCGAAGGAATGCTTGAAGTAGGGTAAGTAGGATTGCATGTCTCTTTCATGGATTAACGTTTTTCTAAACAACTGGACAAAGGGCATATTTTTTGGTAGCCTCCTGTTTTTGACAGATCTTCCAAATCTGAGAATGGTAGACTTAGCAGGAAAAAGTTTCCTGTACCAAAGAAACACGGTTGCCAAAAACGGTAGGCTCACCCTATACAATGTATGTGCAGTACCGTGGGGGATGTTCAGTACCGTGGCGGATGTTCAGTGCCGTGGGGGCATACCATGAGTACCATGGGGGATGTTCAGTACCGTGGGGTAAATAATCTTTTAGACTTATGTAATAACTGTAGAAATCATTGTACAGGGTGAGGCTGATCAGAACATCCTCGAACTAAACCATTCATTTTGAGTGAGAAGGAGATTCCTTGCCATGTCTTCGAAACCTTCTAGCTTCATGCACAGAAGATTTTGGAAGCCTGCGAAACTTGCCGTTTTTAGAAGACGGTACCAAAAAAATATGTTTCGACCTCTACTGAAAAGAGAAGGTGTCTGCTGAAAACAGAATGTGACCAAAACAATACGGCCAAAGTATCAAGCAACCTGCGTTGAAAGGGGTTCAAAGGAAAACACCTCGCAAAGCTGTGTGCTGGGATTAAGTCAAAATTTGAGATCAAAGTCAAGTTGAAATGATAGTTAATGTGAGAACAAATTAGGCAAAATGGCACAAAGAATAAGCTGTGTAGATACAGTATGATGAGTAAATGGGCCACAAGCAGCACCAACTCACAAGGAGAAGGACCTGGGGGTTGTGATAGATGAGAAACTAAAATTTGAGCAACACATCCAGGATAAAGTTAACAAAGCTAATAGTAAAATGAATACAGTCAACAATACCACCAGGGGCCACAGTAAGAAATTATACAAACTGAGAACTAACAAAGCAGTGGGTCAGCACTCGGGTAGTATTACCCTGGAATTCATTGTCAGAGGATATTATATAAGCAGGGAGTATACAATTATTCGAGGAAAGACTGGATAGACATGGAGAAATGAGGAATGATGTTCAATTACCGAGCTGATCCCCGGAACTAAAAAACATCAAAATTTGGACTTGAATATAGAAGCCTCCGCCTGAGTTCGAAATTAACCTAAGTAAACCTAAGTAAGTAGATTAAATGCAAATATTTCCTTCTGGTTAATACCTTGGTTAACAATGGTGTGGATGAACAGGGATGCAAGACGTCAGAGACCAAGGCAGACAGATAAGAAACAGAAAGCTGTGATGTAAGAGAAGAAATGTAAAGAATCAGCAAGAGAAGAATAGTTATAGAGAGGATCAGTAGCGAAAACCCCAGATGAAGTGTGGGGTTAGCAAACTGTGGACCTATTTGCTACTGCATTGCAACCACTTCAACTGAAAATGATCTGTGAAGACAGTAGACATCTGACATTCATTAGATAGCCACTATTTGGTTGCTTCCAACACTTAGCAATGACTTTTAGGTCGAAAATGGCAATCACCGGCAAGTCTAAATGGGGTTGCTTATAGAGAAACTGTGTCTTGATAATGTTCGAAATAAGGTGATGATCAAAATGAATTGTTGATTGAATAAGTTGAGATGTGCTGGAATGCCAAACTGAAAGTTGCTTCTCCTTTCATTGGAACACAAGATGGTGAAATGATGCTGAATGCCACATTCGCTAGTATCTCAGTAGTACGACTCAAACCCCAACCCCAACCCCAACCTTACTGAACTTCTGACACCATGAGCCAGCTGGATAAGGCCAGATGCCAATCATTAGAACTTGAAATAACCTGTCACTTTTTTTAAATTGAAAAGTTGCCTATTGCAAGAAAATAATTATCAAATTACAATTCAATTCCTTTTCTCTACTCTCAAAGTCCATTCTGAACCAGTATCTTTGGCATATTATCAAGTTGCATCGTATTTCCATATTATATTTTGAAGGCATTTATATTCTGTATTTGCAGGGCAGATTCGTTAGATGGACTGAAAAGGTCACTTCCAAGAGTTAGCAAGGAGTTATCAGAAGTTAACAAATTCAAAGATCTTTATCATTTCACATTCAATTTCGCAAAAAACCCCGAACAAAAGGGATTAGGTAAGCATATTGTTTTTGTTTTTAGACCCTGCTCTTGTATTCCCATCTTGAGCAATTTTTGGCTCAAAACACCTTCCCTCTATACAGGGTCTCTCGGAGTCCATACCTTTTCTGGCTTTGTTTGGACCTACAATCCTGGACAAAACGTTACGAGATTGGTGCTGTAATTTTGCTCTCTAAATGAAATTTCACATTTAGAAAGATAAAAATTTGAAAGGCCCCCCTCCCCCCTTAGTCAATGTTGTGGAATGATAACAGTAGAGCACCTCGAACAAAACTAACTACTTTTAGTGAAAACAACATTGATTAGGGGGGGGGAGGGAGGGGGTGTGATCTTTGAATAATGTAAAGAAAATCCTCGATCGGTCTCCTAACTATTGTCCAGGATTGCAGTTGTGGGTCTGTTGAAAAGTAGAGACAGCTTGTCTCTCGAGTTTTTTGTCATTAAAGTTCTCGTCATGATGGAATTTGAAATTTTCAATGACCTACGATCCTCTACAAAATATAAGAGATTTGCAGTTAGTAATAGATGTAACCGGCAAATATTCATATGTAGCAATACTAAGCAATGGATATAACAAAGTAATTGAAATTTATTTTCAAAGAATGAATTTGTTTATCTATATTTATCCGTTCTTTTCCCTTGGATTTCAGTTCATTATAACTTGTTGTTTTAGCAATAGGAGATTAAAAGTAAGGCCAAAATAGTCTTTGAGTTGTAAAAAACTTCAAAATTGATATAAACAGCAGAAACATTTTCGGGCATACTTGAAAGCTTTTTTCTTCTGACACTCCTCAGAGAATGAACATCAGAAACAGACCGAAACAACAGTTGTCTAATAGTCTATAGTCTAAAACAATATTCTATTGTTTCGGTCTGAGCAGTGTCAGACGAAAAAAGCTTTTAAGTATGCCCGAAAATGTCTCCGCTGTTTATCGTAAGGCCAAAATGTTAAATTGCTAAGTGTTGCCGTTTATTATTTGTGTTCAGAAGTGTTTTCATGTAAGCTGCAGGCTCCGATGCTGTATTCATATGTCCTAATGTTTATTTCCTTATTAAACAATATTTCACTTCGAAGAATGATCGATCTTATCACCTAATCTGTTGTTTATAGATATATCTTCTTTTGCAGATTTAGAGGTGGCTATCGCATACTGGAACATAGTGATGAAAGGAAGATTCAAATTTCTTGATCTTTGGGTGCAATTTTTGACGGTATGATTTTTATTTGTACGTAAGTCTTTACTTAACTGTACAGGAATCATTTGGCTTACCCCCTGCATACAAACTTATTTCCGTACAAACATTTTTGGTGGTGCCAAAATCATTATTCTCATTATCATTATCATTGTCCGCAAACGAAATTTCCAGTTTTGAGCAGCCATGGCTGGCCTTCTGCACAATCTTCCTAAAAGTGTAACGTAGCTTTAAGTATGAAATAAAAGTATAACCTTGAACAATTTCAAGCCACTTCTTCTAGGTTCAGCATGAATTAGTTTTTTATACCATGTGTTCTTCTCTAAACCGTTTTATAGTGTCAAATAACGGCCTTTGATATCTGCCCCTCTGTAAAAGCGCCCTTCAAAATTTTAGATGAAATGTGGTAATTTGCTCTCATGTGAATGAAATGTCTTTTTAGGAAAATGAAAAGCATTCGATCCCAAAAGACACGTGGAATCTTCTGCTTGATTTCAGTAACATCATATCAGATGATATGAGCAATTATGATGAAGAAGGTAAATGAGAATCACTTAGATAAATGTTGGGATGGCCAGGATTAACGAAATATCGGGAATAATTTTTAAAGAAGTCCCAGAGATTTAAGGATAGTTGTTTAATGCCGTCAACCAAGCCAGCTGTTATTTCTCCTATAAGACGTATCCACAAGAGTCATAATTAAACCTACTTTATATGAAAACGAAGTGAAACTAGAAAAGTTGGTGAGTAAATCTGTGCAAGTTTTTTTACGGTTAACCATTAAACGATAAAAAGGTGGCTGGGTTAACGACGTTAAACAACTAACCTTAATTTCAAATAAAACCTTTACCCTACTTTTCATAGAGATTTATAGGATTTGGAAAAGGTCTCAACCCGCAACCTCTGGTTTGTGCGTCAGTTCAGGGATTAAGAGCTTGGGGGGCTCGGGAGAGCTGACCCCCATCAGGGTCGCAGGAGGACTGACCCCCCGCGATACGTGGTTGATGGCAGTGTTTTACATTTTGGTATTGTTCTTAAATGGCTTTTTCACTGGAGCACTCTAGAGTCCTACGTGTTATTTTCCAGCTCTACACCACTTCGAATGTTCTCCATGAACTGGCGAGTGGCCACAGGCTCTTCATAACCAATCGCCGACATTGGCTTTCCAGGTCATACTCGCAGGGCATCATCGCAGCCTATGATCGGTACGCATAAGGCCTTGCGAGGACAAGGCGGACTTCCCTAACTAAGGGGCCTGTCAGAGCTTACCGTCGCTAGGGATGCAAAAGATAGCGGTAGAGATCGTAAGGCTTTGAGATTTGAGACTTGTTATGGTCCTTACATCCCTTCAAGACAGCTTTGTTTCGGCTTTATAACTGATTCACAAATGAGTCAGTCTGGTACCGAGCCAGCCTAGTCATCGGTTCCTAAATGTGGCAAATTGCCTGTTCTGCGCGTGCTGTGACTCGCCCTTGCAAGGTTCGCCTGTTGCCACGCCTGTTTCTTTCATTTATATTGCAAAGTCAGCTCTTTTAAAGGCGGGATTACAGTTCTCGAGGAGCGGAATTTTAGCCCGACATTCATACGAACGCAGACCTTTGTTTGTATAGCTACCTTTGACCAAAAACTCCAGTTCTCGTCCAGAGTATTTACACAGGCGCATCGAATATCGTCAACAGCATCAAGAGGTTTGGGTCGGCGCGATATTTTTCTGGAACGCTGTGGACATCTTTTGTAAGGGAATCCTCTCCAAGTGCAAAGACCGGGTTTGTGGATTCCTTTGCTCTAGATGTCCGCCATCTTCCAGAAAAATCACGCGCGACCCACACCTCTCAGAAAAGTTCTGTTCCGGAAAATGTCTTTATTTTAGGCTGGTTTCCATATCATCAGGGGTAATGAGGACGCGTCCCCGTCATTGCTTCGGAGGCGTTTATAATGATATGGGAGAATGAATGTCTAAAGGTTTGTCCTCAATTGCTCGTAATTTTAATGTTTTGTAGCTATAACTCAGAGTCTTATATGTTTTAGGAGCATGGCCTGTGTTGATAGACGACTTTGTAGAATGGGCGAAACCAAGACTGAAGCGTAGTACCCTTGTTTGAAATGGACGACAAGAACAAGAGGTTTTGTTTTGTATTTTTGCAATCAAAATACAGAGTCAAGTAAACAAACCGATGTGATATGAGATTAATATCGTAGTAAAGCAAACTGCTGATCAATTTGTAATGATTTCAATGTATTGTTGTTTTTAAATTTCTGTTTGCTATTGTTTTGGTTTAACATTGTTTACTCAGCCCATACAGTGTTTACATTTATTTAAAAAGTGCTTGCCGATAGGCGTGATAAGATGGTGAAGCGGTAAAATCAAGTGCAAGAATGAGAAAAATCAGGCTGAGAACAGCTCTTATTGTTCTTGTATACAAAGCATTTCAATCAAAAATTTGCTTAAAAAGTTCCATTCTGACGACTTTCTTCGAGAAACACTTTCCGGAAATTTCGGTCATAGTGTCCCCGTGTGAAACTCCAAAAATTAGAAATATTTGAAGGCTGGATTACACTAGCATCTTCAGGTAGAAGTTGCTTCAAATTTTTTCTGTGATCGCGGACAACGAGAGAATATGACAGTGTAAAACCCCTTACAAGTTGCTCATAGTTGCTTGAAGGATAAATAATTCAAGAGGAACAATTTGATCAGCGTTCAAATGAAAACTCTGTGATGATCAATTAAAGCAGATTAAAAACCTCTCTAAAGCTTCATCTGCAAGCAACTACGAGCAACTTGTAAGGGTTTTACACTGTCATATTGTTTCGTTGTCTGCGATCACGAAACCCACTACATAAGAAACTCTATATGTCCTTTTTCCTGAAAATCAACAAACTCTGGACATCTTTTGTAAGGGAAGGATTGTGGATTCCCTTGCTCAAGATTTCCGCCATCTTCCAGAAAAATGACGCACCGATCCAGACCCTTCTGCAAAGGTCTGTTCCGGAAAATTGTTTAAACCTATTTTAGCCTGGTTTCCATATTGTTAAGGCAAAGAGGACGCGTCCCCGTCGTTGCTATGAGGACGTTTATAAATGAACGCTAACGTGTTATTGACAACGTTTTGACATTCCTGGACCCGTCTGTATGGAACATACCGTACCGGACATACCATAGCTATAATGCACCCATGAGTGCAACCGGTCTCATAGGAAATGGGGCCTGTTAATCGAGAACATGGATTATTCAATCTATGATTTAAGCTATGATTAACTCACGGCTGTTTTAATGCAAAATTTTAACTAAGAGCATTGGCATATAGAATAGAAAAGAACAGGTCTTGCTAAATTAATTGACATAGACAGACAAATTTACGAGTGCATAGGTATATGTATATAAGACAGTGGCGGCCTCTGATATCTCTTCTCTTACTCCCTTACCATACACCCCCACTTTGATTAAAAAAACTCAACGTTTCAACACAAACACAAAATTTACCAGTTATTATACAAAACAAGTGCGTAAAAGAGTATCCTCTCTGTCTGAAGATATGGTTAATTAAACGATGCGTTAAAAACAGTTTAAAAAGTACTTTGGTTATTGCAAAAAAGCTTTCAAAATATCAGGAAATAAAAAGTTTACTTCGCTGCTCGACTGATTTCAATGACAGGCTTTGGGTTTGGATTAAGAGTGAGCACTTGTTTGCCTTTGATTTCTTCCGACTGGCCCTTTCCAAGCCTGAACGAGTACTTGTTTAGCATGTGAGCCATTGCGACTTTTACTTCCATCTGGGCAAATCTGTAACCAATGCACATGCGTGGACCACGAGAGAATGGGAGGAAGTAGTAGGGAAACAATGGGTCGCCTTCGGCTAAAAAAGAAATTGGGAAACATCATGTTACATTGCAATTTAGTTACCAGAGTGCCTTCGTTTGTGAGACGTAAGAATTCCTTATCGATTACTGGTTATAGAGGGTAGACCAATAACCAGGGCGAGATATAAACATAGCAATGCTGTCGCAATGTGCGAAGGATGGCGGTACAACGCTTACCAAAGAGGGTTTGTAAGAATTTGCAACAATGAAACAATGATTTCATAAATGAATCCAAGTGCAGCAATACAACAGGTGCAGCAAAACTGTTTTATCATCATGATTATGATGATAATCACAATGATCATGACCATGATGATTATGATGATGACCATGATTATCACAATGATGATGACCATGACGATTATAATGATGATGATGATGAACATGATTATCACAATGATCATTTCCATGACAATAACGACAACGATAATGATTGATTCTGGTGGTGATGGTGTCAATGATTATGATAATGATGATCATACAGTATTTCTAGAAATACTAAAATATCCTACATATTCATGTTTTCAAGTTTTGATAGAATTGTTTGCCTTTGAATACTGCATCGAATTTTGTAGATTTGCAGACTTTCACTGATTGCTCCAATTTTCTCGATTCCCGAATTTGCATACATAGTTATAAGATTTTGTTGTTTTTTTTTCAATAAAGAGGAGAGAACGGGAGAGCTTGTGTGGCGTAATAGAAACTCTTGTAAGGTTTATCGACATCTTAAGTGAAGATTGTTGAGACCCTGACTTGCATAAACAATCTATCTCCCGACCTAATTGCCAATGAGTAATCACCACTAATCGCTACTTTAACAGTTGATTGCCATTGGAAAGCATGTTGATGTCGACTTTCACGCACAGTCCACGTAAATTATGCCCAGCTGTGATTTTCGTTCAATCATAATCAATGTATTCAAAATATTACTGTGTACCATAGTCATAATTATATCAGCCTGAAACATTTTTGATCGAAAATTGAGGTACAAATCTCAAGTAAATAAACGTTTATATAATTGCTATGTATTCTTTTCATGGTATACTCATTTGCTTTTATCTTTTATGCATCTGTGGACCGCGAAAGCTTAGTAAGAAAGTAAACAAAATTATTGAAATTGAAGACCAAAAAATGGAAAACTTTATTGAAGGACATGAACGGATAGAGTTGTTACAATAGTCAATAAATAATTTGAGTATGAAAACATGAAAATGAAAAACAAACGATCATCAAAAAAATTGAGAGTACCGTGAAACGGGGATCGATCTCCAGACCTCTAGTTCAAGAAAGCGATGGTTGAGACCAGTGCGCCACAGTAGAGAATGCTGTTAATTGGTGTTTATCATTAAGTAATTGCATTTTGTTAATGATACTATTAATGCAACACTTACGGTGACTTCAAAGTTCATTTCCGCATGTTTGCGGTCAATCTTTTGTTACATTTTGGCAAAAAAACAGCGTCTTAGGTAGGTAGGTAGGTAGGTCTCTCTATACCTGTATCCGTGACATCGCATCCCCACATAATGTGCTCATCCTTCGCACATAAAAAGTGTAACCCAATAAATAGGGCATTGTCTTGGAAACGTACCCCATAACCACTGAATTTTTTGGAACATTTATTAGGCGGGCCGTAAAAAAGTAACCCCCCAAAGTAAGTAATTGATATAAAATCCTTCCTGCTGCAAAATCTTACCAAACTTAAACCAGGTAAACTTCAACCTAACAAACATCTCGAAAAATCAAAATCGTAACTGCTCTTTTCTCAAAGTAATCCAAACACAAAAATTTGTAGTCGCAGATACGGGTGCACCGAAGCCAAAAAGGTTACCGCGTCAGCAGTAGCCTATTACAAAATTACAAACAAAACTTAAAGAAAATAATTATGAAGGAAAATCACCATGACTTTGTTGTGGTCGTAAAAAGACTAGTGGCCAGAAAATAGCCCTGATTTAAATCTATTGGACAACTCAGTATTGCCTCAAATCGACCGATTTTGAGTGGCCAAAAAATCCAAAATCCTAAATCCAAGGCTTTGAAATGGCCCCAAACCCCCAGAATCCTTCTCCAAGTTTAAAACCATTTATCAGGCTAGTATTTGAAAGAATTTTTCCCCACAAAAAATGCCCAAAATCGACCGATTCACTGTAGAGCAAAATTGCAAAACGACACTAAGGCAAGATGGCCAAAAATTGGCCAAAATCCAATGTTTTTCAAATGATCCCGAACCGCCAGAAATCCTGTTCTATGGCTATGAGAAGCCCTTGTTGCCATTTATCAGGCTATATGAAATAATTTTTTTCCCGACAAAAATTTCCTAAAATCGATCGACTTTTGGCATAATAGTGTATTGTCAGAAAAAGTAAGGGCCTAAAGGAAACTTCCCAATAGGGGTTTCCGCAAAAGATGGCTGCCGTTACGAAGGGAATTCTGGGAATAACTTCCTTAGCTACGAATTCAAACGTCTGCAGCTATGTAAAATGCGTAACTAAGGAAATTATTCCCAGAATTCCTTTCGAAAATCCTTAATGAAAACAGTAGGCAAAAACGGCGGCCATCTTTTGCGGAAGCGTCTATTGCGTATGCCTGTCACCAGATTTTTGACCCTGCTAATTTAAAACAGCGATTTGGTCTACTTTGGAGGAAATATTCAATAAGGTCGCAGACGTTATCACCGTTGCTGTCCAAACGTGTTTGTTTAATTAGTCCAAAAATTTACGAAACGAGATCCTGAACCTTTTGACGATGATGTTGTCAGACAGGTTTGGTGATATTTCGTTTACCATTGTCAATACACTTTTTTTTTTAATAAGCAACCACTCAATAAGCAACTAGGGCTGAACTGACCTTAACATTACGCAACTTGAGGGCTCAATTGAATTACTGTAAGCAACTAAGAAGTCAAACAACCAAGCTTATTCTCTTTCTTGTGTTAGGAAATTGTTCTTCGTTCTTATCTTTTGCATGTTGAAGTTCGTTAGCTAACGTTTTTCCACTTACTGTCTCCCAAAAGTCATGTTGTAGGCCTAACAGATGACGATTTTGACCCGGGAAGTCAGGGGTGGTTAGTAGGTACAAAAAATGTTAAGCAACGTTTAAGCAACTTTGAGGGCTGAAATGTCTAAAATTTTAAACAACTTTGAGGGCTGGACGAAAGTCAAGTTGCTTATTTAAAAAGTGTACACTAACTTGAGTTGTGGGCCCAACTCGTTGTTGTCCTTGTTTCAGTTATCAGTTATCTTTATAATCACTAAGTTGCACGTGTCAAAAGTCGGGCTGTGAAAGTATAGTCTTCGTTTTCAATACATGCATCCTTCAAAGACCAAAAACAAACATTTAGTGTTGCGTTCCCCGAAAAGTTACGGCATGCTCAGTACTTGGCTGATAAAAAATTCTTTTGGACCCAGCATTTCCCTTGAAAACCTTCTCCTGTTAGAAAAAGCGACAGTTGTTCCCTCGTTTATCGACCAAACGTTACAAACTCTTAAGAAACTTTGAGTATTGTTTAAGTGGTTTCTAGAGCAATTTCTCAGATGAATATGAGTGAAAACGTCATTGCAAGGAAATCTGTAAGCAAAAGAAATCTCACCTCGCTTACTGAAACGTTCTGGGTTATATTCATCAGGATTTTCCCAGACCTTCTCATTCCTGTTTAGTGCACCAATCAATATGATAATGTTAGTGTTTCCAGGTATAACGTAAGGCCCAAACTTGTCTTCCTTAATAGACTTTCTTCCCGTAAAAATGGCGACAGGATAAAGCCTCATTGCTTCTTTGATGCAATCATCAAGATACTTCAGTTTATCCAAATCGTCGAACGAAATGTAAGAACCGCCTCCAAGGACCTTCCTGATCTCTTCACGAGCTTTGTCTTGAAATTTTGGGTTCTTAGCAAGCAGAAATATGGTCCACGTCAAAGTGAGGCTGGTTGTCTCGTGTCCAGCCAACAGAAATGTGAACATCTGATGAAAAATGCCCTTGTTTGTTATCCCCTCTCCGGCTTCTTCGTACAAATTGAGAAGTCTCTGCAACAGATCGGTTTTGTCAGAAGTCTGACCAGGAGAATTTTCCATCTCAGCTCGTCTTGAGGAAATTATCTAGAATGAAATTGGGATGCTGTGAAAAATGAACATTCTAAGCAAACAGAATTGTTGAATTTAAAAAAATAATCACGCTAGCGAATCTATAATCACTACTGTGGTGGGTTATTATGCTTGATGTGGTGGTAATTTCTGTGTATTGTGGTGGACAATCACTACTGTAATGGGTTATTACGCTTGATGTGGTTGTAGTTTCTGCGTAATGTGGTGGATAATCACTACTAGTGGTGGGTTATAATGCTTTATGTGGTGAATACGAAAGCATAGCAAAATTCTTTACATCAAGCAAGAAAAAACCACAAAATCCGCCAAAGAACGCAAAAATACCACCACATCAAGCATAATAACCCACTACAGTAGTGATTATCCACCGCAGTACGCAGAAACTACCACCACAGTACGCAGAAAATACTACCACAGTAGTTATTATCCACCATAGTAGTGATTATAGATTCGCTAGCGTGATAATTATCAAGGAAAGTTTCAATTGTGTTATTTTCTTATTGATCTTTCTTGTTAATCTCAGGGCCCAGGTCAGATGTCTGACATTGTTACGGGAAATTATAAATCGTTTCAGCAATCGTCGTCGGCGTGTGTTCTCTTCTGCCAATACTAGATAGCCAAAAAGGGGCAGACAATTATTAATAGAGAACACTTTAGTTACTCGCTAATTTTTTTTTTATAAGAAACTATGCTAAATCTTCGTACCAGAGTTTCTTAGCTTTCACCCCAATTATGGTACGAAAAGTTTCTTAGCAAGTTTCTTAACATAAAACCTAATTTTCCTTCATATACCGTCGTTTCTTTATTTTCTATCACTGCAAAACATGAATTGGATATAGAGAAGCAAAAATAAATGCAAATTTCATTGCAAACAGCTAAAATATCTTATTAAATGTAACCAAACTGAACTAGGAACAAAACCAAACACGTTAGAAGCTAATGTTCTCTTACAATAGCATAATCTCTACACCGTCAATGTCTTCAATTGTTATGCCTGCATTCAACTCTGTGGGACTGAAGTGTGGCAGTTGTTTTTCTCGTTAAGGAAAATATAAAAAGTTTCTTAACTTTCTTGGTTCACACAAAATCTCCTACCAAAGTTTCTTAGGTTTTGAAAATCTGGCCCTACGATTTCTTATAAACGGTTTCTTATAAAAAAAATGAGTGCATTAGAATATCTTATACAAATCAAAATTCTCTAATCACCTCTTCAATAGGCATCACTACCAACAAAATTTACGAAATTTATAAATGCTCTTAATGATAGGCACTGGCCAAGCAATCAAAAATTGTTTCTCAAACATTTGAAATTTACTTATCATAAGGTCGCAAATTAAAAGTACAAAAAGGTTTGGTAATTTTATCAAAAGGTTGATCAAATATAAAGAAAATATCAACACCCTGCATCCTGTCGCATAAAAAATGCCCTAAAAGTACCCGATCGTCGCGTATCTTTCATTAGAAAAGTACACCTTGTCGCATAACTCCTTTAAGAAAAGGACTCTCTTTCACAGAATTTTACCCAAAAAGGACACCCTGTTCAGCGGCACATTCATAGGCTTAGGTTAAGTAAGATTATGCTTGGTCTTACGATTTGGCCGCGTTGCGAAAGCTTGTTCCTCAAGGTCCTCAAGAATGCATTTTCTTCAAAAACATTGCTCAGCAACATTTTTCTTATGTGACGCAGCTAAACGTTCAAATAAACTTCAAATGTTTGAAAAACAATGTTTTA
The DNA here is from genome assembly GCA_014526335.1 of Chrysaora quinquecirrha. Taxonomy (NCBI): domain Eukaryota; kingdom Metazoa; phylum Cnidaria; class Scyphozoa; order Semaeostomeae; family Pelagiidae; genus Chrysaora; species Chrysaora quinquecirrha. Next base: position 3,441,370 of record JACTAT010000031.1, read on the forward strand.
TCGTTTCGTCAGGGTCTTAAATCGTGCATTTTCGGTAGCTGAGTTGATAGTAGAAAATAAGAAATTTTAGATGACTTACTTGCTCGATTAAACCAAACAAAATGCTCTCTGCTTTCTCAAGGTTGTCTCGTTCCTGTGATGGAATCATCGTGAGGAATGGTAACATAGTTTCAATAGATCTGCGTAATACATTGAAATTCGCAGTCAAAATGATATTGGTTGCCTTGCTTTCCTCGCTGTTCGATCCTGACATGCAATCAAACGAATAACCAAAGCCACACAAACCAATCACATCCAGTGTGAGATGAGTGAATTTCGTCAACATTTCTGAATCTACCGATTTTCCGCCATTATTCCTTATCTCTTCCTCCCAATACTACAAAAAATAAGACATTTTCAATCAATCATTTAAAAATATTGAACTTCTAAATGATCATCCAAACTTTAGTTAACAGCAGGTAGCGTAGTCAGTGTAGTGGTTAGCACTTGCGCCATTCGTGCTTAAGGTCTGAGGATCAAATCCAGGCTAGGGGGCACTAATTTCAAGGTGTAAAAAACTTACTCTCTGTGACTCGGATGATCACGTAAAATGGCGGTCCCATCTCAATTGGGACGTAAAAGAACCACCGAGGACGTAAACAACCCTTTGGCAGTGACCACCCTCAGGACCAGTGAAGAGGTCGGCCTGGCGTTGATATTCCAATAATGACTGCTAAGTGAATGAGACCTCAAAAATTAGCCACAACAGCCGGCAGTAGAAATGGAATGTTGCCGGGTACCGGAAAACAACATAGAAAATAGCAAGACTGATCTTTTTAATAACAATCTTGGACAAAATAGTTGGACAAAGCCCTTTTTCCAAAGACTATTGCCTATTCCAGTGATTTTCTGATTTATCAACTCCACTGCTCCCCCCTGTGCCCAAAAAAGAATGCTGGTAACAAAGGAAGGCATCTTTTGTTCGAAACAACGTCGTAACGGAGGAGAAGGGGGAAGCCATAGCTAATAGCTGTTAAGGCTGTTCCGATCTCTTTTTGTCTATCTATAAGAACGGATAGGGATACCCTAGCGAAAGAAAACATGGACGCAAAAAGGAGATTCTAATGCGAATCTGAACAGTAATGCATAAGGTGACGAGCCTTGCTAAAGAAGCAACCATCTGGATGGTCCGATGGATAAAGTCTCCATAACACCAAGGGTAGCCATCAGATAACCATACGGGTAACCATAATTCTATATATATTTTGTATGGATATAGGGGGGTTAAACAGTAACCAGGGGTAACAATGATTCTATATATATTTTTTATGGATATAGGGGGGTTAAGAAACAGTAACTAGGGGTAACCATAATATATAAGATACATCCTTTATATATTATGGTTACCTGTGGTTACCCATGGTTACCCTAGCTAAATCCATACAAAAAGCCTATAGAAACATGGTTACCGTATGGTTACACGATGGTTACCCGTACGTTCTCAGTTCTATGCTATGTTTGCATTGATAAACCCTTTTGCATAACATAACGGCTTCATAATATTAACAGGGTGACTGTAGGGCTTTTTGTTTTTCAACTTTCACTGTAATACGGACTATTAAAGCAATTTTCTACTTTATCAACGCCAATGCTTCTCCGTGTGCCCCCAAAACCATGTTCGTCATAAAGCAGGATAACTTTGATGGGAACAACATTGTAAGGAAGGAGAAGGATGTATCTATGGATAATAGCAAAACAATTTAGGCATAATTTGCTGGATTTCCAGTAAATTTGGTCCAAGATTGGGCTAATCACTGAGGGCTTTAAGGGGGCTTGACGCTACATCGTATCTAAAATAGGAGCAGCGTTAAAGACAAACAAATTAAAAATTAAAATAGGTTAAGCAAACCCAGAATAAAATGTAACCTTGGCAAGCTCAATGCTCTTTTCATTAAAAATCGGAAGATAATCTTTGACGCTTTCCAGTGTAAACGCTGGATGCAAATGCTTTCTTTGTATTGCGTGTGCTCTCCCATTACTCGTTAACAAACCAGTCCCCAAAGCAGGTAGGAAATTCCGCAAAGATTCGTCTCGACGGTAATTGACACTGTTTGTTACCAATACCCGCCGAGCAACTTCAGGATCAGCCACGTTGACTCTTGCACCAGCTGAAAGATGACAAAACGATTAATCTTAGGTGCCTAATTTCTGGGGGGGTCGGAATAGGCGGGGGAGGGGGGTTGGAACTACCTCAGAATCTAATTGGCGGGGAGGGTCGGAATAAACGGGGATCGGACTTTTTCTGACAAACTTTGTCTGGAAACTGCTGAAAGGCAAAGCGCTATAGCGCTTATGGGCTAAGAAAATCCATAGTTCTAACCAACAAATTAAGTGTGCAAGTATAATTTCCCATCAAGAACATCAAAGTAAGTTGACTAAAAATATCAACATCAATATTAATGCAAGCTTAATAATCCGAGGGGTCTTAACAAGAGCGGAGGGGTGGAAATGTTTCAAAACATTAATTAGCGGGGGGACGGCAATTAGGCACCTAAAAGTACAGTACTGTAAGTAGCACGATGAAAGCAGCACGTATTTGAATTTGTGCTCATGTGACATTGATTTTATGAGCATGCAGATTTTCCGATTCTTTACAGGCTTTGACCGTGAAAAATGACTGCGCATCAAACTTGTTACGCCGATTAGTCAAAGCCCGTATACAAATCGTGAACTTTGAACGCTCACAGAATCAATAGTACAAGCACTAAGATAGTGAAACTTTGCACCGGGACCAAAGTTTGGCTGCTTAATACGAACTTGGTAACCACAACCAAATTTCACTCGACGAACAGGGGTATTCTGACATCTGGCGGGGCGGACCTTCGGTCTGAAATTTGGCTCTAGAATTTGTTTTTTTGGGATGGAGAGCTATTTCATTTGTACTAACGATGGCGAAAGCTGAGAAGCTTTCACATAATTTAACATGGTTGATCTACATTTTCTAAATAATCTAATCATGGCGATTTTTTATTTTTTATTTTACATTTATCCATCTATGTTACTTTTATGGGTTCAAAAAATGAGGGTATTTTTCGTCCCATTGAGCCCTCCTGTTCTGCTACTATCTTAATGTGCCCTGTAAACTGCGTCGAATTTTTTGATAATACAGTATCCTAATTTTTCACGTTTCTAGTGGGGCTGGGACAAAAAGAACGCGAGCAGGTCTCTTGGTTGGATATAAAACATTGGATATAAAACCATTGGAAAATGGAGCTGCGGCTGGGTTTGGCTAACGTCATAAATGAGCGATTTGTTTCCTTGCGACGCCGTGTTATTATTATTATTTTATTATTATTAAATTCTTTAAAGTTGGTTTTAAAAATAGCTCTGGTTTAAAAGCTAATGAAGACCAACTATTTAACAAAAAAAAGAAAAACTAAATTACATTTCATAAATACTAAGCTAAAAGATACCCTATTTCAACACCTATTTACAAATTTTGCAACGGCAGCTCTCTCCATTCCATTTTTTTATGCTTGTTTTGAAGGAACAGACGGAGGTGACAATTTTGGTATCATTTGGTAGGGAATTCCATAAGATGCTGCCACAAAAAGATATACTATCGTTGCCATATGCAGTTGTCTTCGTTTGAGGTAACATCAATAGATTCTTAGATCTTAAATTATAATTCATGTCCTTTTTGTGGAACATATCCCACAAAAATGAAGGAGTTTGTTTTGTTAAGCTGCTATAAACCTCGACCATTAACTTTTGCAGGTTATTTTGATGAATAGTGCACTCCTTTCTTTCCTTTCGTGTGAGGTTGAAGTGAGACGAGGCAAAGCAAAAATCCGTATATATCTAAGTGTATATGTAACAATAGTAAATAACCAATGAGTTATACATTTCAACTTCAGAATCAATTTTTCCGCTCAGAGTCGATTTCACCGCACCTTAAGTTTTCGTGCCGCTAGTCTCCCTGATATCGATTAGCGACGAAATGTTTAAAAATTTACAGATTGCTATGAAAGAAGAAATCAAGATAAATAATCGAAAACAAGAAATACAACGATTTAAGTGCCGTACGCGTATTTTCATAAGAGCTGACTTGTTGATTATGTGTTACCGACGGCACCTCACTTGGTGCATGCGATGATCCGTCGATGTTGGCCCTCTTTAGGGCACTGTCCTCTGATTCTTCGTGCAAAGGCTGGAGAGGAAATAAACCACAGAATCCAACAACGGATTCAAGCTGATTAGGAATGCACCAATTCGGAATTTGAGTGTTTCAAAGCTGAGCGAATAAAATGCAAAAACTACTGCAAGCGGTAAGCTACAGATAAGGAATGCAGATAGAACAGCAAGTGAGTGCAAAAAAATTCTCGCATTTGACTTTCGATTGGTATTGGTTAGCATGGGACTTCGTTTATTTCTTTGCATCTTGTAACACAACAGTCCATATAGAAAGACAAGTATAATGCATTCCACGATCAAGAAATAGCCAGCATAAAGGTAAAGTACACGGCGTGAGGTATCCAACAGCATGCTCGGTCCGACACATAAAAGCCATATTGCAACCAGTGCTACTCTGAAGCGAAACTTCGTGAAAATTCTCTTGAAACGAAGTGGAAACATCACTGCGCAGAGCCTTTGGATACCAATGAACAGAATATGCAAACCAGACGTACCTGTAGAGAAATATGTTCCAACATTTCCAATAACGTTGAGCCAGTGACAATGAGCAAAAGCAATGTTTAGACTTAAGAGTAAGTAGCTGATAGCCATTGCTGATATCATTATTGAAGCAAGAACATCGGCGATGCAGAGGCTTAGAAGGGTAATTGTGAATAACGTTCCCTTGTCCCTTCTTCTTCTAATCAGCACTATTTGTACAGTGTTACTCAGAAAACCAAGGCAGCCGACTATTATGCGACAAATCGCCCATGATTCTTCCGGCCAGGTAGGCTTCCCTATGTTGTAGTTGATTATGATTGTAGCTGTCTTTTGAGTACAATTCATAACTTACGATAACTCTAGCTGCAGCAAGTGCGTCTAAACCATCAACAATAACATTATAAATTTCCTTTTTCCAAGTAAACATTTTAAATTATAAATTTTTATTCCTTGATATATTTTCCGATAGTTATGCTTCGAACAATACAGAAACCTGCCAAGATAAACACCTATTCGAGTTGTAAGAGATGCGTATTGTTCATTGTAAATTACTCTATTGCTTTGCGCTATGTGAAACTATCCAATCACTCCACCGAATTATTCAGCAATTATAATATACATGCTTTTCATTCCACAAAGACGCTAGCTCAAGGCCTCGTGCCAAAACATCTTTATTTTTTTAGACCTCGTTTGATTCAATTGTAGGACTCAAAAAGTTTTTAATAGCTCCTTAATATAATTGAGGGTCCTGAAGGGGTGTCTGATCCCATTTCCCAGTCTAATTTTTCAAAATCCCATTTCTAGTCTTCAAAATCCCAAAATCCAAAATCAATGTCTTTTCGTACTTTATTTCCACAACGACAGCTCGAGTGTTCACCACCATCTTTGTCGGTTGGGATAGCTACTTTTTATGTATTTTTAGAACGGCAAAAAGCGAATCCCATTCCTATCTAGTGTTCTGTTCCCCATTCCCAGGGGAAAATCCCATTGCCAGTACATGTAATCCCATTTTCCCAGCCCAAAACCAGGCCAATCCCATTCTCATTTTACCCTTCAGGACCCTCTTAATGCTTTTGTATACAGATTTTGCTTTCAAACATGCAGCAACTCTGTCTTCGGTTAAATGTTTTCCCGTTTCTCACTCAAAATGCGAAGGCGTCATTTATTGACGATTTTAGGGGGATTTTAGGAAATGTTCTAAAAGTAAATGTTCTACCAAGGAAACAAAGAACTTTCTAGATTGTGTTTTCAAGTTTATGTAGAGGTTAAAAAGCTTTGATTGGCAGTTAACCAGGAGAAATACAAAAGAAAAACTCTCGTACTAACAAAAGCGCTAGGCTTGCTCCAAGTCAATTTCTCAAAGTCCTTCTCCAAAGGTCCACCATTCCGTGGAAACAAAGGAGAGTGCGAAAGAAATATTTCTATATATTTCTCTCGCACTCTCCTTTGTTTCCACGGAATGGTGGACCTTTGGAGAAGGATATTAAGAAAAACGAAACTGAAAACGAAACTTTTCGAAACTGAGGAAAAAGCCTTTCATTAATTAAAGGTTTCAAGGCTTCAGTAGGTGGAGAACAACAATGAGAGCCTCATTTGCATATGGCAAAGATTAGCAATAAAGACAGAGGCATTTTAAATCACGGTGGAATTGAAACAAAAAAAAATACTTAAAAGCTGATGGATTTAACAATCAATTGTTTCTTCTGATAGCATGAAGGGGGGGAAAGAATATCAGATGGCAGAGTTTGGAAGTGGACTGCAAAGAAGGGTGCAATTTTGAGCACAGCAGTGTGCATAGGAGAAAAGGAGTAAGTGTCATTTTAACAAAGGGTATAAAATGGCTAGAGTAGCAAGTTACTCTTAGGTGCCTAATTGCTGGGGGGTCAGAATAGGCAGGGGGTTTGAACTGCAGTCAGGATCTAATTAGTGGGGGATAGAAATAAATGGGGGGTTGGACATTGTTTTTCAGGAAACTGCTGAAACGCAGTGCAAGGGGCCCTATAATACTTATAGGCTCAGGAAATCCATAGTTTTAACCAACAAATAGAGTATGTATACAAGTGAAATTTCACATCGAGAACGTCAAAGTAGGTTTAGTGAAAAATATCAACATCAATATCAATGCAAATCTTAATACGTGGGGGGTCCAAATAAGATTGAGGGGTTGGAATTTTTTCAAAAATTAATTAGCAGGGCAGGACAGCAATTAGGCACCTAAGAGTAGTAATAGAGACCAGCCCTTGCCCGTCTCTGACCATTACAGTACATTGCAACAACATCTGTTCAAAGTAACTGAGCATTCTAGTTGTTATTGAGAAATTTAACCCCATGTTCTTGTTTCTAATTCCAGCCCAGCAATGTGTTCCAGTGTTCCTCAAATCAGTTTCTATTATCTGATAGTCAGCCGTTTTTCCAAGGTGGTGCTCCTTGGTCCTGGTCTGAGCAAGTGGACCTGGTCCCCCCTTAGTCATTAACACGACTTCGTTAAATGAAATAGTGTCCATTTGTTCTGCCCTTGCCTACTCCCAAATAAATGTTGTCTTGGGTTTTGCCTGCACAACAGGACTAGAGTACAAGCTTTATAATCTCACTGTGACTCAAATCGATTTAGACTATTGAGTTCAATGATGTAGACTCATTGAAGAAAGGCTGATTTAAAAGGGCTCTGTTAACCAAAGTTGTTAGCTAACTGAAGAGGCCCCCACAGATGAAGTTTCTCCATCCGGGTCCTTATCATTTGCTTTGCTGACCAAACAAATAGCGGGCCTGCAGAGTTGATGGCAAATCAAGGGACACACAGACAACATAAGATAAGTACTGGACAGAAACCGAGCTTTCATACAGAACTGTAGCTGTAGCTGCTTCAATCTGTCATTTACCTTACCCTACCGTAATTGTGATGTTGCTGTGCTGCTGCTACTACATTACTAATTACTGCAGAGAATGTTCAAAAAATCGCATAAGCAACTGAAACCGTAAAGCAAGCAAGTGATAATACTCACTGAAAACGATGTAGTCTTTAAAAATAGGCCCATATTCTTTCACCCTTTGGATCAACATAGCATGAGGATCGTTGTCTTGGGCAAAATCAAGAGTATTTCCAAGGATTGGGATCCCTCTTGGTCCTGGAATCTTTCTCAACGGATCAAACCACCAGCGTATGATTTGTGAAATTATAAAAATACAAACAACAGCGACGTAAAATTCCCATCTCAGAAACAAATCAGTTATTATCGTCATTGTTGAAAATGCTGCAATCGAAGCTTTCTGTTCTGCTTTCAAGATTAGGCCTGCTTTGAAAAGTACTCTTCACTTCAACTTTCAGCAAGCAAAGCAAAAATTCTCTCGCGGAAGAAAACAAACAGACATGACAAAGTAAACATCAAAGCAAATACAGCAGTGAAACACAAAGGGCGAAAATACAAAGGTGATGAATTAACCTTTGACATAAAAACAATACTTGAATATCCGGTTTGGAGAAGGTGTAAAGTTCAAAGGGCAAACCTTGGAATCTGGGATGGAAAGGAAAGTTTGGAACGGGGAACTTGTGGATCTCAGGGGAAAACAAGAGGGAATGAAACTTGAAGACAGCTTTTTACATGTTTCAGAAGCCAAACAAAGAATAATAACAAAATGAAAGCTTAAATTGAAGAGTTATTTATCGAATATTCTCAGAAAAGCCAAGGCAAACCGGGCAAACGCACCATTTCAAACGCACCATTTCTAAGCACTTATCAAAGGGTTAAAAACTGGAACCTATAGGGTGTAGACATATACTTACAATGAGTAAAATATAAAATCATCCTAAAAAGACTCAATTTCGGCTGCTCAATACGAATTTGTCATCAAAAACTCTCCATCTTGAAATCTGAAAAATTTCCTTAAGTGCGGCTGTTCGTCGAAAAGGTCTATTCTTGTAAAAATCAAAGGTACCCATTAGCCATGTTTGAAGAATGAGATCATGCCTATATGATATACGGATGCCATTGATAGATAAATTACGCTTTGCGGATGCCATCGATCGATCTGATTTGCAGCAATGAAGAGGATCTTCGACGATTAACTTTGTTATAAGATGTAACATCAAGGAAATATAAGATGGAAGTAATGGCAATAAAGAGACGGGAAAGAACGGAAAACATTAAGGAAATCCCCGCATATAAGAACCTTCAAAAATAAGAAACTTGAGGCTGATTATTTAAAGAAAACAACGGAATGATGGAATCGAGAATAGCCTATTGTTCATTAAACAACAGCTTGAAGACAAATCAAAGGTTCTTATATGCAGAGATATACTGTAGCGCAACCAATCCAAATAAATGGTGATGATCTTGAGATGATGACATCATGCATGGCAGACCAGACGGGTAGGCCTCAGACACCCATACGAAGCATAAGGCCAACCCAACCCCTTACAGTAACCATAACACTATCTAAGAAATCAAACAAGCTAACGCCAACTCTAACTCATGAAGCTCGTACGGGACGGGAAAAGTGGCCAAACTTTAGAAAACCACACAATAGACAAAAGTTTCTGATAAAAATCAAATGTATCCTCTCTGGCTAAAGATGCAGTTAATAAGCTAAGCCGATGCGTCAAAAACGATGCGTTAAAAGAAATTACTTGACATTGCAAAAAAACCTTTAACAAATACCATAAAAATGAAAAGTTTACTTCGCTGCCCTGCTGATCTCAATGACAGGTTTAGGGTTTGGATTTAGAGTAATTAACTGTTTGGCTCTGATTTCTTCCGACTGATTCTTTCCAAGCCTGAATGAGAATTTGTTTAGTAAATGAGCCAGTACAACTTTCATGGCCATCTGGGCAAATCTGTAACCAATGCACATGCGCGGACCACGAGAGAAGGGGAGGAAGTAGTATGGAAACAATGGGTCGCCTTCACCTAAAAAAGGATAACATATTATATTTTCATTCGGCTTCAAAACTTCCTACATAGTGGCAGTGTTTAAGGTATAAATGACGCAACTGCACAATTCATTAGGGATCTCTATAGATTCCATGATTAAACAAGATTTCCATGCATGAAGATAAATGTCCTTGAGTTTGGCTGGCGACAAAGGGATTTTCTCGAATATTATTTTTGTACTGGGTCGATCCAGACTCAGATTCAGACTCGATTGGCTATTTTTCTGGCAACTCTTTGCTATACATGTATTTCTAAGAAGAATGTTTCGGATGAAACCTGAGATCGGACCTGTGTGCGCGGTGTTATTTTTAACCCTAATCGTACCGGGCTTTTTTATCTTACATAGCCGGGGGGTAGTGTTTTCCACCCCCTCCTCCATTTAAGAAATTGCCTTCCTGTAGAGCTATAGGAAGAAAACTTAGCACAGGCATTGGCCTATGCATTACGAGAAATGTCGGCAAATTGGGCGCCTCCCACTTCTATGATAAGATCATTGTGACATCATAATGAAAACATGCTATCGACGGCAGGCCGCTTTCCATATAAGGCAATGTCACATGACCAATTGTTATTATTATGGGGATTTTTTGTACCACTTTGTAGCTAATGCATTTAGTCTTAAAGTCAGCCTGGTTAGGAAGCTTGCATCCATCATGCAACAGAACAGTTACAAGAAAAGCTTGAGGGGGTGAAAACATCCCCCCAGTAGGATTAGGGTTAAACAAGATACATTTTAGAACACTTGAAGGGTACAAAAAAATAGCCTTTAATTTTTCATTTTTAATCCCTCATTTATTCTAATTTTACATTGTAAATATTTATGTTATTTCAATCAAAGCATTCTAAGCATTGTAAGTAGATTTTCCACGACCCTCTGAAGAGCAGCCTCTCATGTTTGATGGGGCTGCCGTGGCTAAAGAATTTAAAATGAATGAAAAATGAATGAATGTATAAAATGTAGCCTCGCTGCTGGCTGCTGCAGATCTTTAAAAGTAAAGATAGCCACCTATAGCTATGATTCTTATTCTAAAGAAGCCTTGCTCGGCAAAAGCAAATATTAATGTTGTATCTGCAATAAATCCCGTGTAATACCACTTAATTAAGCTTTTCAGAAAGAAAGAGTTTGTCGGGTCATTGAACGAAATGTGAAAAGCAAAAGAAATCTCACCTCGCTTACTGAAACGTTCTGGGTTATATTCATCAGGATTTTCCCAGACCTTTTCATTCCTGTTTAATGCACCAATTAATATGAAAACGTCAGTGTTTCCAGGTATAACGTAAGGCCCCAACTTATCTTCATGAATAGACTTTCTTCCAGTAAAAATGCCGACTGGATAAAGCCTCATTGCTTCTTTGATGCAATCATCAAGATATTTCATTTTATCCAAATCGTCGAAGCAAACGTAAGAACCGCCTCCAAGGACCTTCCTGACCTCTTTACGAGCTTTCTCTTGACAGTTTGGGTTCTTAGCAAGCAAAAATATGGTCCACGTCAAAGTGAGGCTGCTTGTATCTTGTCCAGCCCACAAAAATGTAAACATCTGATGAAATATTCCCGTGTTTGTCACTCCCTCTCCGGCTTCTTCATATAAATTGAGAAGTCTCTGCAACAGATCGGTTTTGTCCGAGATCTGACCAGGAAACTTTTCCATCTCAGCTCGTCTTGAGGAAATTATCTAGAAGAGAATAAGGGTTCAGCGACAAAATCAATGATAATCAGGAAAAGTTGCATTTCGGCCATCTTACCATAGAACTCAACAAAGAACTTAGTAGATAAAGAGGGTTATATAATTTATTGAGAATTTATAACTGCAAGACCCTATGCACACGAGAGGCTAAGGCCTAGTACAGCGGTAGCGAAACTATTGCACGCATTACTGTGGTGGATAAGCAATACTGTGGTGGTATTTTTTATGCTTGATGTGGTGGTGTTTTTTGCGTACTGAGATGGATAAGCACTACTGTGGTGGGTTATTATACTTGATGTAGTGGTATTTTTATGGCTACTGTGGTGGATAAGCACTACTGTGGTGGGTTATTATGCTTGCTGTGTTGGTATTTTGTGCACACTGTGGATGGATAACCACTACTGTAGTGGGTTATTATGGTTACCGGGTTGGTATTTTTTGCATACTGTGAGCTGTGGTGGATAAGCACTACTGTAGTTGGCTATTATGCTTGACGTGGTGGTATTTGTTGCATACTGTAGTGGATACAAAATCTATAAATCAAGCAAGAAAAAACCGCAAAATCAATCCACCACAGTATGCAAAAAATACCACCACAGTTATACGTATCCACCACAGTAGCATGAATAGAATCGCTAGCGTGAGTACAGACGTCGTGCTATAGTCGTGCAGTGCCAGGAAATTTATTCCACCGCACAAACAGGCTTGACATTTGAAACTTCCGTGCACGGGCGGCGTTAGATACTGTAAACTTCTTAGGGCTCCATGTTCCAGATTACCGATTAGGAGTTTATTAATCGGTCTGTCTCCATTACCGAGTCTACCGAGTAAGCAGTTTGCCGATTTGTGATTCTTTTTCCACAACCCTAGCAGTTTTCTTGTAACTGTTCTTTTGCCTGATGGATGCAAGCTTCCGTTCCCGACTGACTTTAAGCCTATACACATTAGTTACAAAAGGCCCAAAAAATACCTTTAATAAACAAAAGGTCACGTCATATTGCCTTGCAAGCGTTCATGCCCAAAACACATATGAATCCCTATTAATACCAGTAAACCTTATCAGAATCGACTTATTCTAATAGAAAATAGTTACTGTTAACAAAAGGAAGAGAAATTTCCGAATAGCATGTTTTCATTATGATGTCATAATGACGTCATAATAGAAATGGGAGACACTCTATTTATCCACATTACTACAACATTACTTGTAATAATTATCTATGTTGTAATACACAGTTCAATGAATTTGCCAAGTTTCATTGCATTAGCTGTACAGGAAGCTATTTCTGGAAAGGGGGGGGGGGAGTTGGAAAACAGCTATGTAAGATAAAAAAGTCAGGAAAGGTAGCATAGTTTCTATAGATCTGCGTAATACATTGTAATTCCCAGTCAAAATGATATTTGATGCCCGACTTTCCTCGCTGTTCGATCCCGAGATGCAATCAAATGGATAACCAAAGCCACACAAACCAATAATGTCCATTGTGAAGTGAGTGAATTTGGTCATCATCTTCGATTCTACCGATTTTTCGCCATGTTTGCTGATCTCTTCCTCCCAATACTAAAGAAAATAAAATATTTTCAACTATTTAGAAACCGAGACCTATTGAATTTAATATTCCCTGTTCAGCTCTGGTTTGTTTCTAATGTTGCATTCGGAAGTCAGTTTACCCTATCAACAGCCCCCTATAGCCCCACTTCCCGGCTCCAGTATAATACGTATTGTCAAGTTACTTGTTCAGTTGAAATTTGTCGTTTGAAATCAATTTCGTTTTTCACTCAGATACATCGTGTTAAAATAAAACTGGGTTCAATTATCTCATTTGCCAATTAATTTGTCCAAATATGTTTTCCTAACATATCCTCCTTTATCCCAGAATTTCACAAAAATAACCAATATACCCTGTATTTCTTTAAAAACCAAACCTTAGCAAGCTCATTGCTCTTTTCGTTGAAAATTGGAAGAAAGTCTTTGACGCTTTCCCGTGTAAACGCTGGATGCAAATTTTTTCTCTGTATTGCGTGTTCTCTGCCATTGCTCGTCAACACACCATTTCCCAAGGCAGGTAAGAAATTCCGCAAATTTTCATCTCGGTGGTAATTGACACTGTTTGTTACTAATACTCGCCGGGCAACTTCAGGATCAGCCGCATTGATTCTAGTACCAGCTAAAGGATAAAAAACGTTGATACGGTACAATATTGTACGACAATTGTAGGATTACAGCAGCAGTGCTTATTCGAAATACGCTGTCCGTTTTCCCAATGGTAAACGGTTGATATTTTGTCGGCAGGCTGGCACAAATAAAATGACACAATTCCGAGTATACATGTTTTTTATTTTATAAGAAAGTTTTTGTGGGCCAGTATTGAAACTTTCTTAGATATTTCATGCTTTCAGTACCAAAACTTTCTTGTGACTTTCTTCGCAAAAATTTTGGAATGGTATTTCTGTGAATGCACAGTTTAAGGCACTGTATACATGGCACAAATATCACGTTTTCAATCATAAGACTCGTTAAATAGCAAGAGGAACGACTGAACAGAAGAGCGAAAATACTAACCTTTCATAAGAGTTACTCTATGTTCTTCTCTGCTCCTCTAAACAAGCAAACGACGACGAGAAAGGTGACAGGATCTTTCACAAGCATCTCGCCCCTTGAACAACACTGTATGCTCTCTTTCACTCTTAGCTTTACATACTTGATAGTGAAACTGTTCTCTTACAGTTACTCTTTACTCTAATTTATGATAGCTAAACATAATCACGTGACAAAAAAGCAAATCAACGTGAGATTTGACTCACAACATTAACATGATGACATGAATGAACAGTTGGCCACTCTGCCCATTTTACCTGAGAAAAGTCATCCTAAATATTCACTGTTGCAAATCTTTTGCATTTCCTTTTGTGGAAACACTCCATTTTATCTCGACTTTTACCAAAATTTCTTATTCGTTAATTGGTTCCACGCTGGTTCCACCTGAATTTTCGGGTCTCGGTCCAAGGTTCCATTTCCACATGGGTCGCAGGTCAAATTTTTCCGGTATTGCTAAAATTGCTCTCAGGTTTGACTGTCAGGTGAGCGCCTATTCTTTTTTCACTTCCTGTTAAGTTGTTGACAAAACAACGAAGTCTGCAAAAAGGCCTATTGTATTATTTGCCCATTTGCACTCTTCAAGCCAGAAACAGAATTTTTACAATAACACCTAACTGGAAGGCAAGCAAAAATACTTAGGGTCTACCGGGGTAAGTTGGGTAATATAGGGGCATGTTGTAAATTCATTAATGTGTAACTGCATGAAAAATCCACACACAATTCTCAAATTTGGCAGAAATAGTATTCAATGTGTGACAATTAAGAAAATAAAATATATTTTTTAAATTTTTAAAGAGGGAGCTACAATTTCAAAAAATATCTGGAGGATTTTTGCCACCCAACTTACCCCGGTCCCGGGGTAAGATGGGTAACAACAATTTTAGGCTAATTTAACAAGAATTCTGCAACACTATCTGCTTAATATTATAAAAAACTATTTTAATGGTCTTTATTTGTATAATAATGATGCAAAAAAGTAATCTTAGCCATTCTTCTTAGCTATTTTCAACGTCCTTTCCGTACATCTTCTGCTGTCAGACATCTTTGTTTAGGACACGGTGGTCTTCTTCAACCAAGGCAAATACTTTAGTTCTTTAAACCCATTTTCTCAATTCTTCAGTCGATGAATTGTAATTATTTGTCGTAGGAATCACATTTTGATCTCTTTCACTTCTTCTTCGGCCATTTAGGAGATGTTCATCTTTAAAATTCATATCGCGTTTGCGAACATGCCATCTTTGGGCCTAAAAAAATGGCGGAAATTTTCATTATACCCATCTTACCCCGGCTTCGTAAATCGGTTATAGTTCCCACACCGGCAAAGAAACCACGAAAAATGGATTAAATTTTCATAAACAACGGTAAAAAGTATGTTTAGAACATATAAATATTTACTTACATTAATATATTTGTTCCCAGATCAAAAATGACTTTTCAGCCATCAAAACCAGTCTTCTTTATCAACATGCTCAAATCGCTTCCACATGGCATGTTTACCATTAACCATGGAAACCATTGTTTTCTCACACTGCCCTAGGTACCTCATGTATGATAAAACCGAATAATGCTTCATATCGAGGCCCTTGGCTGATTATTATTCAAAATAGTTGTATTACCCAACTTACCCCGGCTACCCAACTTACCCCGGTAGACCCTACTGAAAAGGGTGTAGGTTTTGAAAATAGGCCCATATTCTTTCACTCTTTGGATCAACATAGCATGGGGGTCACTGTCTTGAGCAAAATCAAGAGTATTTCCAAGGATTGGGATGCCTCTTGGTCCAGGTATCTTTCTCAAAGGATCAAACCACCAGCGAATGATTTGTGAAATTATAAAAATACAAACAACAGCGATGTAAAATTCCCATTTCAGCGAAGGACAGAGGTCACTAATTGTCGTCATCGTAGAAATTGCTGGCTTCTATGTCTATCTGGAGTAGGCCGGCTTTAAATCAGACGTTTTGTAGCCAGCCAAACTTAACACTCGCAGGACAGAAAACAAAAAAGTCTCACAAGCCATAAGCCAAGCTCAATGTAGATCTAAACAACCAATTTAACAGCCCAAAGCTCGAAGGTGAGAATACAAAGGTGATGATGATGATGATGATGAATCCTAATCCAAATTCACTTCCAAAACCTCTCTGCAAAGTTCAAAGGGCAATCAAGCATTGACGTCGATAGGGAATGTGGAACGGAAAAGATTAACGCGGAAGGGAACGACGCGGAACAATGAACGGAACGGGAAATAAAACTGAAGCATCACTCAGACATAGAACAAACTCTACGTCTCCAACCTCAAGTCATGGAGAGATCTATTTTAATGATGCTATTTCAGAGGCCTAGTTACATATCTCACACAAAAATACTTCTTTTTTCAAATGCACTTTTAATTGCATCATTGCACCAATACTAGACCCTAAAATAGCATCCTTGAAATAGATCTCTCCGTGACTTGAGGTTGAAGACATTCCTTCTATTTTGCACATAGACCCCGCACGCTTTGCTATTGGTATTTCCTGTCACTCGATGGTTGCCACCGTCCTTCATGTTGCTTTCACGTCCGAGGCGCCGGAAGCAATGACCAGGCAGCGGGGGAAGAAGTAACGAGTTATGCCAAAACAAAAGGAAAATGAAAGAATTTCGAGAAATGGGGATTTCGAGAGCATAGGGATACCCCTGTTTCACGTGCAAGAAACAAATATCGAACCTAAACGGGACGGGAGAAGTGACACGGCACACCTTTAGAAAACGAAGCAACAGACCAAAGTTTCTTATAAAATCCAATGTATCCTCTGTGGCTACACGTTTTTTTTATAAGAAACCTGGCTCGGGGCCTAGTTCTAAAAGTTTCTTAATTTTTGGCACAATTTTAGTTCTAAAAGTTTCTTGACAGTTTCTTAATTAAATGGAAAAAATTGCAGTTGTAAAAACGATAAAAAACGTGAATACAAGCAAATTATTAATATTATTGTATTACAAAAAATTGGCCATGCTGGGTGCGAGAAATCGCACGGAAATGCTCGAGAATTGATTACTACGTCTAATACTCTTAGGTGCCTAATTGCCGTCCCCCCCCCCGCTAATTAATTTTTGAAAATTTTTCCAACCCCCGCTCTTATTAGGACCCCCCCGCTTATTAGATTTTTCAACTTCCCGTAAGTGACGCGTATTGAAAACTCATATCAGAGTATTCAAAATCACAAAATAAATAGATAGCAGTCTTGCATGGACAAAATAAGATAAAAATTGAGTCTGAGTCTTGAGTCATTTTCAACAAAATCCAATCCCCCGCTAATTGGGACCCCCCCCGGCAATTAATTTTCAACAAAAATCCAACCCCCCGCTAATTGGGACCCCCGGCAATTAGGCACCTAAGAGTAATGTGAAATCAGTATGTTGGAAAACTGACAACAAAAATTTCTTAAGTTTCTTAACTCCTTCCTCCTAGTTCTAAAAGTTTCTTAACTTTTGGGGTGTCGAGTTCTAGGTTTCTTATAAACCGGTTTCTTATAAAAAAAGGTGTAACGATGCAACAAATTAGCTAAACGATGCGTTAAAACTGTGAAAAGAAAGTACTTGAATTTATTTCAAAAAGCTTTAAAAAATGTCATGAAACCGAAAAGTTTACTTCGCTGCTCTGCTAATCTCAATGACAGGTTTAGGGTTTGGATGAAGAGTAAGCAACTGTTTAGCTTTGATTTCTTGCGACTGGTCCACTCCAAGGCTGAAGGAGTACTTGTTTAGTAAATGAGCCATTACAGCTTTCATGGCCATCTGGGCAAACCTGTAACCAATGCACATGCGCGGACCACGAGAGAAGGGGAGGAAGTAGTATGGCAACAATGGATCGCCTTCACCTAAAAAGGAAAGCGGCAACATTACATATTAAATCGTAATTTAGTTTCCAGAGTCCGTTACACAAACCGTGGTCATTTTTAAGGTATATAACTGACATAACTGCACAAGGGATCTTTAGAGATTTCTTGATTATACAATATTCTTTACCATGGCAGGATACTCTTAGGTACCTAATTGCCGTCCCCCTGCTAATTAATTGTTTGCAAAATTTCCAACCCCCCGTTCTTATTTAAGAGCCCCGGCTAATTATGTTTGCATCAATATTGATGTTGATATTTTTTAATAAACTTACTTTGACGTTCTTGGTGTGAAATTTCACTTGTACACTCAATTTGTTGGTTAGAACTATGGATTTCTTTAGCCTATAAGCATTATAAGGCCCCTCGCTTCGCGTTTCAGCAGTTTCCAGACAAAGTTTGTCAAACAAAGTCCAACCCCCCCGTTTATTCCAATCCCTCGCCAATTAGACCCTAACGGTAGTTCCAACCCCCGCCTATTCCAACCCCCACCCCAGCAATAAGGAACCTAAGAGTATTTTGAAAATATCTCACCTCGCTTACTGAAACGTTCTGGGTTATATTCATCAGGATTTTCCCAGACCTTCTCATTCCTGTTTAGTGCACCAATTAATATGAAAACGTCAGTGTTTCCAGGTATAACGTAAGGCCCCAGCTTATCTTCATGAATAGACTTTCTTCCCGTAAAAATGGCGACAGGATAAAGCCTCATTGCTTCTTTGATGCAATCATCAAGATACTTCAGTTTATCCAAATCGTCGAACGAAATGTAAGAACCGCCTCCAAGGACCTTCCTGATCTCTTTACGAGCTTTGTCTTGAAATTTTGGGTTCTTAGCAAGCAAAAATATGGTCCACGTCAATGTGAGGCTGGTTGTATCTTGTCCAGCCCACAAAAATGTGAACACCTGATGAAAAATTCCCTTATCTGTTATCCCCTCTCCGGCTTCATCGTACAAATTAAGAAGTCTCTGCAACAGATCGTTTTTATTCGAAGTCTGACCAGGAGAATTTTCCATCTCAGCTCGTCTTGAGGAAATTATCTAGAATAGAATAAAGACCCCAATAGTGACCTGGCTAAGGCTAAACCAAATGATTCAGGAACATAGACTGATTACATTCTACGACAAAAATTGATTATCAGGAAAAGTTTCACTTTGGTCACTCTTTCAGAAACTGAAACAGCTCATCTAAGGCCCTGTGTACAGGAGAATCTACAACAACATAATCGCTGTTTCAACAACATCAGAGTGGGACTCATAATCTATAAGTCAAAAAGTCGGCCTGATATGCCAACTTTCTGGCATATCCAATCAGAATGCAGAACAGCCCGAATCTACAGCAGTGATTGGCTTATCTATTACTCCCACCTTTTCCATCTCTAGTTTCCCCAATGGCCGCCAAGCTTCGAGCAGCTTCGCCACAGCTTTTTCGGGGCAGAAAAGACAACCTTCCACCTGTATATACATAATCCCCATACTAATAGTTAATAAAAACGTTCGTTTTAGTGCTAATGATTTCTTTTTTAATTTTTGAGAGCAAAAAGTACGAATTTAGAGACGTTTTAGGGTCGGCTGTCAAGTCAAATTTTAGGCCGCTCGGATGACATCGTTTTCTCGCGTGCGAAAAGAGGAATTAATGAACTTGGATGCATTTTGGGCTCAAATGAAGTTAGAAGAAGCATTTTTCTCTGTACAACTAAATTTTTTTGTATGTTGCAAACCGAAAAATACAGATTTGGGCAAGTTTTAGGGTCAGTAGTCGGGAAATTTTGTTAGGCCATCCTTCACACCAGAACGAGGTTCGTGAAAATTAGGCCGACTTTTTGACTGTTTGTTTATGAGTCGTAGTTGGAGCGGGGTGGTGGGGTGTGGAGGAGCGTAGACTACGACGAATGTAATAAGTCTATTCTGCCAATCGTGAAATGCGTGAATTTCGTCATCATTTCTGTTTCCACCGACTTTCCTCCATTTTTGCTTATCTCTTCCTCCCAATACTAGAGAAAAAAAACATTTTCAACCATATGAACGTAACTTTCCCTGTTCAGCTCTGGTTTCTTTGTAATAACAGAAAACAAGAAAAGACCACCTATAGCTTACTGCTTGCTTCAGCTAGAGAGCTTCTTGCGGCGAAAAGTAGAATAAATACACGCAGTTTTTTATAAGCAACCGCTTATAAGCAACCAAGATGTAGACGGCCTAAAACTTTAAGCAACCTATAGTACCACAGGAAAGACTGTATTTAATACAACATACTGTATTAAATTTGAAATAATTTATATCCCTGCAAGTACTCAAGGATTGATCAACATAGAAGCTATTTCCTTTCTTTTGCCGTCAAAAACTCGCATATCAACAGAGTGTTACGTAAAGCATTTCATCGAGGATTTTCCGTTTAACTTTCAATACAAAGTCTCTATATGGTAACAATTACATGGTACTTCTTGGCTGATGTTATTTATCTATAAGTATTTCTTAGCCGAATACTAGGTAGCCTTATGTTGCACAAATGCTATAGGATAACTCCAAATTTTGCTGTTTGTCAAGCCTCTATACTATTCTTAGGGCAGAAATATACAGTTAAAATTAAGCAACAACTAAGCACAACTTTTGCTACTAAAAGGTGGCCATACGAGGTCCAAAAATAAGCAACTTTTTGAACTAGTCCCAAGCGAAGTTGCTTATAAAAAAAATGGCGTGTAAAGTTAAAGCAGGAACACCACTGCGCAAGACACAAAAGACAACTATTCAAAAAAACGTTGACGTTAAACTTTAAAAAAGTTGTCAATTGTGTATTGCGACGCGGTGTTCCTGCTTTGACTTTATTTTTTTTGTAATGTTCTATTCTAAAGTTTACCCTAACCACTAAAGATAGCCCTGTATGGTATAGCCCCTTTCCCAGGCACAAGTATCAACGTTATGTCAAGTTAGATGTTCTTTGGAATAAATCTCGTTTTCGATCAACATAATGGATATCCGTATTAATTTCTCCAAATATTTGGCTTACACATTTTTTTATAAGAACACTGGAATTGAAGAAAGCCATGCAATGTTCATAATTTTTCCGATTTGAAGGCTCAAAATGTTCGTAACATGTTCTTAATTTTCAGCAAATTCATATAAACTTGCTTCATTTTCTAACTTTAAATATTAATGGAGTCTTTTTTTGGAAGAATTATGGAAAATACATTGTTATTCTTTTATTTTTTGCACAAATCGTCTTGGTCTTGAAAAAAATTATTCTTACTTTTTTATCCGAGCCTCGGCAGTTCCTTAAAGTTCCTTAATTTTTTGGGAATTTTCAGCCTCGAATTCGTTATAAAGGTGCTCCTTATGAAAAAACGTGTAATTAAGCTTCCCCAAGCTATCTAAATGAGGAAAACCTCCTTGGGTCACATGCCTTAGTTTCGGATAGGGACGTGCCAGCCAAGAATCAAATTGCTTACCCAAAATATATATACCAAATTATACCAAATAATATTATATAATATTATAATATAATAATATTATAATATTATAATATAATAATATTATTATAATATTATAATATTATAATATTATAATATTATTTTAATAATATTAGACCAAATTCCTGAAAATGTATACCCAAAATTATCCCAAAATACTAACTCCTACACTACTTTATATGCTTAAATGTACTATAATATGTCATTTCGATTCAAACTTCACCAATTCACCAATAGGTAAAAGCAAAAGAAACTATGACGGTTTTTGATAAAGTTTGCACTGATTATCGATAAACCAATACCCATTTTTATACCAATTTTCAGGAAATTAAGACCGGTGTATATCTCAAAATCATGAAAAACGATACCCTTCCGGGCGGCAAGTCCCAAGTACCCAAAATATATTAATAACCCCTCGGGGGAAAACCAGATAAAATTAAAAACCATACCTTTACAAGCTCAATGCTCTTTTCATTGAAAATAGGAAGAAAATCCTTGACGCTTTCCAATGTAAACGCTGGATGCAGATGCTTTCTTTGTATTGCGTGTAATCTGCCATTGCTAGTCAACACACCAGTCCCCAAAGCAGGTAGGAAATTCCGTAAACTTTCATCTCGACAGTAATTGACACTATTTGTGACTAAAATTCGCTGGGCAACTTCAGGATCAGCCACATTGACTCTTGTACCAGCTAAAAGATAATAGTGCAATATGCTACAAATAAACTTGCGCAAACTGTGATAAAAGCATGACAATTTGTACACGACAGTAATTTTAGATGCTGAAAATACAAGATATAGACCAAAGTTAATAAATGGTACCAAAAGCTATTTTTATGGGTTACTTAGCACCCCACCCGATAATAATAACTTTGAAATAAATTTGTAACGAATGATAGTAGAATGACAGCTAGGGATATAAACCCGATCGGGAGGAAAGTAGCTCGATCGGGATGAAAGAAGCCCGATCGGGATGAAAACAGAAAAATGCTTTTGCAAATTTTCCTCCCGATCGGGATGAAAATGCCAGGAATGTCTATTTACGTATTCCGGGGGATATTTTAGATGTCATTTTCGAAATCTACGCCCCAGAAAACCCTGTTATGTGTAAAAAAATTTTGGGGTTCCCCGTGTGGATTTTCCAGAAATTGCGACTTTGTTAAAAATGACGTCATTTCCATTGTTCTGCACCCTTCTTGCGTGTTTTCAGTTGACCTGGCCTAATGTTTTGGAACTTTATTTCTAAATTAACTAATTTTTGTGAAAATTATCATCATTTTTTCGTGCTCCACACAATTTCGCGCAAAATTTCCAATAAACTGCCTGTAGAACAATGGAAATGACGTCATTTTTAACAAAGTCGCAATTTCTGGAAAATCCACACGGGGAACCCCAAAATTTTTTTACACATAACAGGGTTTTCTGGGGCGTAGATTTCGAAAATGACATCTAAAATATCCCCCGGAATACGTAAATAGACATTCCTGGCATTTTCATCCCGATCGGGAGGAAAATTTGCAAAAGCATTTTTCTGTTCCCCTCGGTGATTGGTTGTTCATCTATGGCCACTAAAATACCATTGGTCAACCGACACAATAGGTAATATTTTCTTTGTTCTGAGATGAGGAGATGTGTATTAGAGCAAATCTAATGTAATTTAGCTATTCCAAACTGATCAAGATCAGGCGTCCTTTGCGAAAGAGGACAAAAGTAAAATCATTGCACATGAAAGGCTGAACGTGTTGAACTCGTGCGGGGAACGTGGATCTCCGTTTCTCGACAAAATATACTTGAGAATGGAGATTGCTTTGAAAATCACTTTTCGATGTCTCATTTTGGAGGGAATCTTTTGAGGGAATCCCCGTTCCATTCCCGCTTCATTCCCGTTCCATTCCCGTTCAATTCCCATTCCATTTCCGTTACATTCCCGTTCGATTTCCTATTCCATTCCCATTTTCAGTAATAGCCGAAATTATTGAGTAATAGTATCAGACTGTTTTGCAGCCAAAGTCAACGCAGGAGAAAACAACTAAATCTAACGGCCTAAAACTCAAAGGTGAAAAAAATACAAAGGTGATAAATCCTTATCCACAATCCACATTTTCTGCAAAGTTCAAAGTGCAATCACGCATCATTATCAGCTGGAATGTGGAACGGAAACAATTAACGAGGAAGGGAACCACACAGAGCAAACAATAGAACAGCTACAATGGAACATCGCTTTAAATTAGTCAAACAAAGAAAAAACACTACGTCTCACGCACCAGTGCTTAAAAAACGCCAGCATTATTAACAGGTCCACTTTTGCAAATTTGGTCGCGCGATCATGCGACCAGTTCCTCGGGTATGCGACATTTGTTTAAATGACGAAGATACACTTGTCATCTGCGATCGCGCGATAGATTATGGAAATTGGATTCGTGACAAGCAAAATCAGAGCCAATCAAATTTCTCAGAGCATTGGTCGCGCGACCAGATACATGTGATATACTATACGATGCATGGATAGTATAGTATGCCCGAAACTGTTCCCGCTGTTTATCGCAATACAAGTGTTTCTCAGTTTTGAAATAGCTTAAAACAAGAGAAAACTGTTCTACTGGCAACTGTCCGATTTCAGTATTTTAGGCTGAGAAACCCGGGTAAAACGGAAAATAGAAATAATCCAAATTAGTTAAGATTCTTTCATTCTACATTGTTTCTTGCATATCTAATCATAATTGATACAAAAGCTCTTGGAGCAAATCAGTTTTGAGTAAAAAATTCACTATAGATCCAGATATTAAAATATTCTGTCTGACATTTCCACTGTTTAGCTTTTAAGATATTTAGCATGATGTTTCATATGGTCTTCCATGAATGTAGAAATGAAATAATAGCTGTGGTCATAATCCTGGAATGAAAGACATAACAACGTATCATTACCAGTGCAAAATCAGCATTTACTATGCTGACCAAAATGAGGTCAGCAACTCCCAACTTACTCTACCCTATTTACTTGATCAAAACGCCATTCAAGAATAAGCATTCCTCGAATAGAGGCTTATGCAATACGAGGCGGCTGTCTTTTTATTAAAAGATTCTCCAACGGAATGCTTGAAATGTAAACCTTAGTTACGGGAGTTCAGCGACAGTAAGTAAAGAAATTTTTCAAAAAATTCCCTTCGAAAATCCTTAATAATAACCAAGGACAGAACAGCAGCCACCCTTGTTCCTTTTAATTTGTCTCATTCTCTGGATACATCACGCGTGTTCCCGTGTTCCCTGAACCCCCATATGACATATGTTAAAGATTCTACCAGGCGCGTTATTTAAGTTAAGTTAGTCTTTGTCTCTTACTCAACCATATTTCCCGAAGCACAAGCCAATTTTTTGAACGAATTGCTTGTGAGTTGAAATTTGAATTTTTTGTGAGTTGAAGTTTGTACTGGAATTGAAATTATGCACTTTTCTTGAAGGAATGCATATTTCTTGACGAACTACCCCCCCCCCCCTACACTAGATCGCATCTTTCAGGAGAAGGCTATCTATCACGAAGAGACAACAGTAACTAAAAAATGAAGATGCTGAACATGAAATTTTTAGATACCTCTTGTATTCTCAAAGTTACATTGCATGCTTTGTTATCCTTACATGCATCTACAAAGTTCTCTGGCAACAGCTGTCCAGCACTATAGAAATTGTCACTTTTGCCCTGAAAGAAAATACATGAATTAAAAAACAATTATCTTGAAATACAGAAGGCAAAGGAGCAGTGCAGAGATAATTCGTGAAGGTTCTTCTCTTTAAGCCCCTTAAACACTTACATATTTCTTGCGCACATGCTCTTGATGTTTGAAAAAAGCGACAGAGAGGAACTAGGGACACTTTAATTCGCTCTTTAGATAACATGTATGAATTAGATAACAAGCGACAAGGCAAAGTGTACTTTATTATACTTAGTAAAGCATTCAGCGACCATAATCTGAAAATCTGAAAAAAGTAATGGCATATACCGGTAGAGATGGTAGGAGCCAAAATCTTCTGCTATTCTACCAAGACGAATGGTAGAAAACACAGGCGCCAAACGACTTTTACAAACCCGATTCCTTTGTTATTCTATTCTCGGGAGAATTCCGGGAGATTTTATCAATCAATCAATCAATTATAATATTATTTAAAGCTGGTAAAAGGCGTAGTTACTGAAAACTAATTAAAACCAACTATTTACAATACAACAATAAAAGTTTTTACAAATTAAGGAATTGCACAATTTCCCATCCTATTTTGCGATCCCCTTTTTTGAAGTTTGTCAAGGTACTAGCTTTCTGTAGTTGATCAGCTAGTGTATTCCGTAGGAGACTACCTCTTAACGAAAGAGAATTTAGGCCATATCGACTCGATTGAGCTGGTGGGAGCCTGCATAGCTTTTTGGTACGTAGGTTGTAAGGTATATATCCTTTTTTACAAACAACTCCCAAATATATGAGGGATTTATGTGGTTCATGTTCTTGTAAATTTCAGTCATGAGTCTTCTCTTGATAGACTGTAATGTTTCCATCCCTTACCAGAAGCTGTTCAAATTAAGTCTCCATACGAATTCTTTTAGGGAGAATACTAGAATTCGGAAAATAATAGAGAACCGGGAGCTCTCTTTGAGTCGGTAAACTTAGAAGAGACCCAGCCTTCACCTTCTTCTGTCACTTTCTTTCAATCAACAACTTCAGTCAACACTGTAGAATAGTTGTGTCACTTTCATGATGATTTATTTGTCGGTTTTCTCTATAAACTACACTGTTTCATAATGTTTTTTTCAGAATATTATTTCACACTCCCTAAACGCTATGACTAGCAAACCTTTCCTAGCCTGCAGTCTAGCAAAAATTATTCCCTACATATTAAAGGAAAAACTGTCTTTTGTACCTGGTCAATTAAGATGTCACAAAGAGGTCCAGAGTAATTCTTAACCAGTTCAGTTGCATCATATTCCTTTAAAAAGAGAAAAAAGAATAATCATCAAAAACAACTATATAAAAAAGCATGTAAATAAACGCTGATGGTAGAGCAACAAGTTGGCTGTAAAAAGCCCATTCGCTTTTTCGTCAACGGTTGCAGACGAGGAGCAAGAAGCTACTATTCGCAACCTCGTCGTATACATTAGGGGTTTTGACTGTTTTCATTGATTCACAGGCAATTTTCACCATTTTAAACCCTGCACTTTTGCGGAGTACATACCGTTCATAACAATCCTCTACTGCGAAATGGATAAAAATGAAACTGAAGACCGTTTGAAATCTTACGTGGAATTTCAGAGAAAAATTGCACTCGTTAAAAGTTTCTCTGTCATTTTTAGGATTTAACATTCCACTTATTTTTATCCAATTTCCGTCAGTTTTCGTATTGCTACATTAAGATATTTGAAAGCCTAACTCATCTCTAAGCATTTATTTACTCCTCCGCTGAGATCTGGATAGCAATGAAAATTTGTTTATGAATTTTTCAAAAATCAAACTAAATAAAGATTTCAATTCTCTTACTTTCCATGTCTGTTGGTCACTTCCCAAGTAGCCAGTGAATGCCTTTGTTCCCCATGGACAATTCATCGGGTTACAAATGGGCGCAAAAGCAGATACAGACTAAAAGAAAGATGTCATAAAATATATAAATAAACATATAAACAAAACTCAATAGATCAACCATCAAGATCGAGGAAATTGAAATATCTATCCTAAGTGAAACCCAGACGCATTTGGCAGTACGAAGTTTTAATGCAGTAGATGTGCTAAAGAATTAAAACTACATACTATGAAAGCCGGAAGTAACAAATAGACACCTAGTTTTTTTCTGGCAAAGAACCCCTTTGTATATATTCGTAGAGCGTAGATTCGTAGAAACGTAGAATGTACACTTCTAAACGTCAATTCGTAGATTGAATGTAGACTTCTAAACGTCAATTCGTAGATTCACAGAAAATTGATTCACGTAGCTCTTATTCGTGTAACATGGATCAGCGGAACATAATGAGATTCTTTAAAAGTAGATTCGTAGAATGTAGATTCGTAGAACGCATAATCGTAGAAAGTAAAAAATTCGTAGATTCGTGGAAAGAAAATGTGTAGAGCGTAGTTTGAAGTTCGTGGAAAGTAGATTCATTGAAAGTAAATTCGCAAATTTGTGGATCGAAGATTCGTAGAACAACATTCTTGGATCGTTATAGGGTGATTCAAGGAACGTAGATTCGTAGAACGAAAATTCGTAGAGGGTAGAACTTAGATTTCAAAAATGTAGGTTTGAAAGGTGAAAGTGTCCCAGAAAAAAACTTTGTGTCAATTTTTTGTCTCTAATTCACATAGTATCAGGTTTTTAAGTTACATTAAACCGAATCTTAAAATACGTAATTGATACGATAGTTATGGCTATTCAATCAAGACATACTTTGAACATTCCTGGATTCTTCAAAAAGCATATTAGAGATCCATGGCCACCCATGCTAGAAAACATCAAGATACAACAATGTAATGAAAAGGAGGATGCTAAAATATCCGAGATGTGTCTTAAGTTAATGGGGGGATCGAAAGATATGAGGAAATAACAACAATGGACAATCATCATAGATGAAATGGAGCCTGAATAAGCAAATAACAGTCATCAAGAAATATCTGCGTTTGTACAAATCTACATCATATGGCATGAAGAAGCATCAGTCGAGGAAACATGATCTAGAAGAATGCAGAAGCATCTTAGAGAAAGCATCATCATGAATGAAGAAGCAGCCACTTAGAAAAAATCATTACTCAGAGGAAGAAACGGTACCTTTGAAAAAGAACAATTGACAATAAGAGGAAAATAAAAGAATAAAATATAAAAAAGAAGACGATAAAAAGAAAAAGTAATAAAATTTAGAGAAAATACAAAGAATCTTGAAAGATGCATCAGGATTGATTAGGGAATCGCAATTTGAGGTAGAAAAAGAAGAAGAAGAAGACGAAGAAGAAGAAGAAGAAGAAGAAGAAGAGGAAGAAAAAAAGTATGACTGTGGATGGAGAACAAGAAGAATCTTGAAGGAAGCATAAGCGTAAAGGAAGAAAAAGAAGAACAAAATGGAGGGAGCATTAGCAGGAAGGAAGGATAAGATAGAACAATCTAGGATAAAGCATAGTCATGGATGAAGAAGCAGAAGCAGCCTTGGGAAAGCATCAATTGTTGGCTAGGAGAATATCTTAAAAAAGCACCATGAAGGAAGAAGGCATCTTGGGGGAAGATTATGGAAAAGGAAGAACGAAAATCCTATTTCAAGAAACACTGGTTATTGTGGATGAAGAAGAAACAGCTTAAAGAAGCATCATCAATAATGAAGAAGAAGAAAGTTTGAGAGAGCACTATAAGTGGATTAGTAGAAGTAATACCATAAAGAACGCAAAATCTTGATGGAACAAGGCTTTTTGAAGGGAGATGATTGCCAAAGACAGAGGAAAGCCCTCTTTCAAGAAGCACTGATTATTGCGGAAGAAGAAGAAACAACTTAAAGAAGCATCACCATGAATGAAGAAGTAGACACAGCTTGGAGAAAGCATAATTCTAAGGAAGAAGAAGAAGCAATTTTTAGGATATTAATTACCTATGACCAAATATTGATTGACATCCTGTTTGAACAGGGAAGTTAGAATTGATGACGTTCTGCAACTCTTTTGTTATGTAGGAATACATGCGATAGTTGGTCTTCCATTTTTCTTCAGTTGCATCAACATAAAATCCAGCACCACTTCCAAAATCATAAGAATCATCTTCTCCTTCAATATTGCATCCCCCTTAAGCAAAAAAAAAAACAAATTAATCGTGTTTGCAGGAGGGCACTGAGGTTTTACCAATAAATAACTCAGGAGGACAGTGACCGAATTTCAAAAACAACATATGTTCTGAATGCACTCTGCTCTGCTTTGCACCCTACTCTGCAAGCACTTTCTGTCTGCTGTTTTCGATTATTCATGCACCGATTTTAAATTGGTGCCATTTTCAAAGTTTCGAAGTATGTGGAAAAGTATATGGGAAAAACACAAAATGCTCACAGATTACACCCATAAGTAATCTGGAGAGGTCCAACAAGTTGATTTGTCATCTACACGCTTCTGCGCTTGTTTTAAACTAGTTCTTGCATTGCCCGCAGATTTTGCATGATGCATTTACCATAGCGCCCTGACTAGCACTCCTGTGGTGGGTTATTATGCTTGATATGCAGGCCTTTTGGTTTCACACGAGCGATCGCGTCAACACCCGCGCAAATGTAGTCACGTGAGCTTTTTATCGCTCGCGCAAAATGGTAAATAATGTTTAATGGCACACAGAGCAATTTTTCTGAGGAATTTCGAAAATTAAAGACTTAGTCTCGCTGAGAAGAATGCGTGAAAATTCAAAACTGTAAAACAACGCAACTTAACGTACGTGAATGTTATTTGGTGCAAATTCTGCAAAAAGAACGAGGATATAAGTCTAAAAAACCCGATGATCAATTAAGCGTCAAGACATCCATGATGAAGCTTTCATCCACGGCAAAAAACATGCTCACCAAGATAGATATCAATTAATCGGGGTTTTGGAACGACCGGGCCCTGGGAAAAAGTCGCAAATCCAACGTGAGCGCGCAGCGGACCACAAAGTACAAGAGCCCGGAGGACATTAATGAAAAGAAAGGCATTATTTGGTAGTTCCGTAAAAGAAACAATGGATTGTGAATTTTCGAGGAATTCAGAACTTTTTTAATTCGGCAACAATTGAAATAATGATGATGTTAAACTTTTTCATCATTAGCTATGTCCACTGAAAACTTTCTTAAAACATTATGTTGACATTACATTTACATTGACTTGCCATTCCTAATTTCATTATTCCTAATTTCATTTCGGAAATCAGAATTGCACCTGAATACGTAATTGATTCACGTGAGTGATCGCTCGCGCAAACGCACTTACACGAGCTTTTTACCACCCGCATTCAAATTTTCTGAGAAAAAGGCCTGGATTTGGTGGGTTGTTATGCTTGATATGTGGGTTATGATGCTTGAGGTGGCGGAATTTTTTTAGCATAACCTCACGCTAGCGAATCTATAATCACTACTGTGGTGGATAATCACTACTGTGGTGGTACTATTTGCGTACTGTGGTGGTAGTTTCTGCGTACTGTGGTGGATAATCACTACTTGTGGTGGGTTACTATGCTTGCGGTGGTGGCAGTTTTGGTGTACTGTGGTGGATAATCACTACTTGTGGTGGGTTACTATGCTTGCGGTGGTGGCAGTTTTGGCATACTGTGGTGGATGATCACTACTTGAGGTGGGTTACTATGCTTGTTGTGGTGGTGTTTTTGCGTACTGTGGTGGATACGCACTACTGTGGTGGGTTATTACGCTTGATGTGGTGGGGTTATCATTCTTGATTTATTGTTATTTTTTGCATAATGTACTAGTTGATAAAAAGTCATGGCAAAGATCTATATATCAAGCAAGAAAAACCATTAAAGTCACCACATCAAGCATAATAGCCCACCAAAGTAGTGCTTCTACAACAGTATGCAAAATACCACCAAAGTATGAAAAAAGGCACCACAGTAGTGCATACCCACCACAGTATTGGATATAGATTTGCTAACTTGATAATTACGAATTGGGAAAACAAAAACTTGAAACAGAAGAAGAAAACATATTTACTTGGGCTCGTGTCAGGTGCCACTATCATGATTCCATGTTCAGCAGCTGCTCTTTGGGCACCAGCTTTTGTGATGAAATTTTGCTCAGTGCAAGTTAATCCTTGAAGAAAAGAAGTATGGTCAAGCGTACCAAAAAAAAATATCAAGATAGTCAAACCTTTTTTGTTTCTTCTATTTATGCTATGGCAGGCAAATAAGCAAAGTGATATGCTTTAGAATTAGGAATTCAGTTATTAAGGAATATGCAAGGTACGTATTAGATGATTTCATATTTCAATTCCTTTAGTCCAAAACAGAGGAAAATTAACCTCATCAGCATGCTAGTTCACTTGAATTTGTTTTCTCACTTGGACTCTTCAATTAATTCTATTAATCTTCCCGCTGTATCCTACCAGCTGATTGGTGTTTAAAACACAATGCCGATTCGGCTTCACTTTCTGATTGGCGCATTTTGAGCCCCATCTGGGTATAAATTCCACCTTAGTCTATTGTTTCGGTCTGTTTCTGACGTTCATTCTCTGAGGAGTGTCAGTCGAAAAAAGCTTTTAAGTATGCCTGAAAATGTTTCCGCTGTTTTTCATATAATAGCTATTTCTTCCAGACAATACTCGCAAGCCAGTTGCGGGGCATCCATTGGGGCAAGTGAGACAAACAACATAGATAGCCAATACCTGATAGCCAATAAAGTACAGGAACTTTTCCATTCTCAGCTTGCGGGGGAAGAAAGACAGCAAATTTCATGGAGCATTTGAGCTCCTCACTGCAAAGATAGATAGGCATTATTTCATCCATGAAATGAAAGTGTTTACCAGAAAACTGAAAACATCTTAAGCTACTGTTCTCATTGCGTCATTGTTGCAAAAATCAAAACTTTTAAGAGAGGGGGATGGGGGGCACTTTAATGGTCAAAAAAAAATTTTAAGTCTGCTCTTTCATCGAAATCTGACATCTTCAAGTTGATCCACATCCGATCGGTACATCCGTTTTTTTTTTATTTTTATTTAAATTCCAATTTTCTGAATTCTTGGATTTTCCAGAATGCAACTTGCATTATGCAAGGTCCGAGTGCAAACGAGAGCTTGTTCAACAAGCAATTTGCTAATTTAAGGGGGCCTTAGGCCGGCCTCAAGGAAACAAACAGCTTTGGCTTTGCACAAAATAGTTTGCTAACCCAAAGTTACCTTGAGTGAGTGTAAACTTTGGTAAAACCACCAAAACACTTATTACTTGATGTTTCTTCTATCTTGGACATCTTGGAAAGAGGACGAACGGCTTTCAAAAGGACAGGAGAGTTGTTACAAGCAACTGTCAGCAGGGTTTGAAGGCGCTGTGCAGAAGTCGAGCTGAAAATGCAAAAGGACATCTGATCCAATCGCTAAGACCCGAATCTTGAAAGAATGAAAGACAAGGCCCACGTGATTGTTGTTGTTGTTGTTACAAACAAGATTGCATGGGAATGCAACATCGTCGTTTTGCCACCGCAACCAACAAAACACCACATCATGATGATGATCATCATCATCATCACCATCATCATCATCATTATCACCATCATCATCGTCATCATCATCATCCTCATCATCATCATCATCACCCTCAACATCATTACCATCATTATCATCATTATCATCATCATCATCATCATCATCATCATCATCATCATCATCATCATCATCATCACCATCATCATCCTCATCATCATCATCATCATCACCCTCAACATCATTACCATCATTATCATCATTATCATCATTATCACCATCATCATCACCCTCAACATCATTACCATCATTATCATCATTATCATTATCATCATTATCATCATCATCATCATCCTCATCATCACTACCATCATTATCATCATTATCATCATCATCATCATCCTCATCATCATTACCATTCTCATTATCATCATCATTATCATCATTATCATCATCATCAACATCACCATTATTATCACCACCATCATCATCGTAATCATAATCGTCATCATCAGCATCAACATCGCCATTATCATACTTATCATCATCATCACCATCATCATCATCATCATCCCCATCATCATCCTCATCATCATCATCATCTTCAGTTGCAGCAGCAACAGCATTGGCAGAAAAACTAAAAAGCACTACATAGAGCACAGCAATTAAATTGAATTCAAAAAACATAAAATCAGGTTTTTGAGACTTTTGCTACGTTTCGCTACGAAGTTTAAGTGCGGCAATTGCGGGCAAGTGCAGCACGCCAAAGATCTCGGCGAAAAGTGCCATATTTCGTAAGGCAAAGAGTATAAAACAGGACTTAAAGACCTTAAAAAGGATTCAAACTAGATATCCAAAAAAAACGTTCTCAAATGACTTACTTTGTTCAATTGTTACTTTTGCTAGCTTTGCCATATGGGGATACGATCCAATCCTCTTTTATCTGTTTTTTTTTATATGATTCCGAGTCGAGATTTGTGAGTCTATTTCAGTCCAATGGATATGAATATTAGTGCTTGCAAAGGATCACGGTCTGTGATGATTGGATGTTGCATAGTTCAATGGGATGTTGTTAGTGCAAACTCAAAATTTTAAAAGCGAAACGTCACGGGGGGGGTACTTTATTGTTGAAAAGACTAGATGTGCAGCTTAGTTTTTCCAAACCCATCCAGTTCTACCGAAAATTTTTATTTACCGTGGTACCCATTTAAAGAAAAAATTTTATACCCGAAATTTTAAACCCCGAAATTTTATACACGAAATTTTATACCCCTTTGTACCAATATCTCGAATATTTGAAACCAATTTAAATACTTAAAGAAACTTAAATGCGGCGAAAAGGCATTTGCGCTGAATGAGAAACGCATTTACCCGATTTCAACATAAAATTGACTCTAAATACAAAAAAATTATCGGGCATTTTAAAGCAATGCATGTCTAGAAGTTGTTACTAGGCACACGGCCTAACTAGTAATCGATTCTTTAACTTTCATTTAATTTATGCCCTGTAGTTCAATTTTTCTGTAAATTGCAATTAAGTTTAGCATTTTACCGTTTACTTCTCGTGAAATGATACAAGACTCCAGTGAACAAAAACATAGGGGCCCTATGGGCATGTTCGAAGAACGACTCTGGTTGAATATAGCTATTTCGGTCAAATGATGAAAGATGTTCATCGGTATGCACAACGATGACGATAATGATTATGATGATAATGGTGGTGGTTATGATGATGATGTTGATGAACACGATGATCATGATGCTGGTTGGTAGGGGTGATTGTGGTTGTATGGTGGGTATGGTGGTGGTGATAGAGGTGGTTGTGGGGCTGAAGGGGTGGTTGTGGTGGTTGTGATAGGGGTGATCGTGGTGATGGTTGTAGGGGTAGTTGTGGTGGTGGTGATAAGGGTGGTCGAGGTGATGGTTGTAGGGGTGGTTCCGGTGGTGGTGATAGGGTGGTCGAGGTGATGGTTGTAGGGCTGGTTGTGGTGGTGGTAGCGTTCCTTTAGATGTTGCACACCGTCAATGGTGGTGATAGTAATCATGATGATGATGATGATGATGATTATCATTATTATTATTATTATGACGATTTTCATCGTGAGGATAATATTAATGATGATTTGTTTTGAAAACTGTTTTGAAATTGCCGCTCTTTGGCAAAACTCTTTGTTAAATGTTGAGAATGCCTGAAATGTCATTTACCAAAGCAAGGTGGCAATTTTCCAGTTCCATTTAGTAAACAAGGATGAGTCAGTTGTCACATGACCCCAGATTGACAAAAGTGCTTGCAGGCCGAATTGTGAACAACTAACCGCAAATTGCGCATAAATGGCCGAGACAATGGCCCTAATGGCATTCTTGACAATGGCCCTATTGTTACACGTTTTCCATTGTTCAAGCGTTGGTTAGTTGGTGAGTGTGTGAGTGTGTGAGTGTGTGAGTGTGTGAGTGTGTGAGTGAGTGACATCCATCCCACACCAATGTGTTCGAAGTTCTTCGAACACAAAAAGTAGAATTTCTCTGTTCTGTTCAGTTCTATAATCCCGGGGGGGGGGTACTTCATTGCTAAAATGACTAGACGTGCCGCCCAGTTTTTCGAAACCCACCCATGTCTACAAATAAATTCTGTCACTCGTGGTACCCATGTATAGAAAAAACAACGAAATGGTTTACCCCTTTGTACCAATATCTCAAATGTTTGAACCCAATTTATCGCCTGAGGCAACTCTATATGCGTCGAAAGTCATTTGCGCCGAAAACTAAAACGCACTTTTTATCAGGCTTTTCAAAACATGTCTAAAATTTTATATGTATTTTACTACCCATGTGTAGAGATTCTTTATAAAAATTAACCTATCTGTAGCGAAATTGGCGCTGAAAAGGTTATCCATTTGGGCGGCACGTCTTGTATAACCAACAATGAAAGTACCCCCGGGGGGTTTAAGCATAAACTGTTGTCTTTCTTCCAAGACTCTAAAGTTCCTCAAAGTCTCCTCAAAATTTATTTGCCATCCATTCTATCTTCCCTTAAAAAATGCGGCATTATTGAATGAGGATGTAACACATTGCGGCAGAAGACTTGTTACCATTATCAGGCGAACAAGATGCAAAATTTCCACACGAAATGGAAGGGAGAGACGTTCCACAAGGGACGTTTCTTTTCAAACCGACGCCAATGAATGAATCTGGAGACAGGCACCTTGCAAACAACGTATTGTGTGCATTTTGACATTGATGCCTTCTCTATTGCAATTTAAGGGATCATTGATAAAACGACATGGTGGTTTGGTCTTTGAAGGGGCACTGCAAAAAGACGGATCCATTTTGTTAGGGATTTGACTTATTGTTCTCTTTCTGATTGTTTTATCTTCAGCGCTTTCTTTCACTAACTTACTACTTCTGTAATATGCGAGTCCAGTCTTGGCCTCGTTTAAGGGGATAAAACTAGTTCTTATTCTTTGTCTTTGTCTTTTGTCAGGAATTCATGCACAACCAGTCGTGCAGAGCAGGAGAAATAACAAGGGGCATCTGTACTTCAGTTGAGAATTTATACCCTACAAAGTTACACTGATGCTACAGCTGACTGTAAATGCGCCGACGGCGTACAGGGGACGAAGAGATGTTCCTGTAAGGGGGGTCTGGGGGCAAAATTTTTCAAAATACAACCTCAAGATTGGCCTAGATTGGCTTTTCATGGCAGTTTTCTTTTGAGAGGACATTGTACTAGGGGGGGGCAACTTTATGAAACTAGGTGGGCAATGATAGAGACTAGGGGGCATTTGCCCCCCTAGTTACTATGTTAAAAGAGGCCCTGTCTTGGTCATTAATTACAAAGATTAGTGCATTACTCTTAATAGATACGGCCAGTTTAATGGCAACTAGTAAATAAGAAATTTTAATGATGTTAGAACTAACTTTGGTCCCATTGACTTTCATTGCTAGAGTCCAGCCTCCCGAGCCACAACCAGGTACGTCATCCATAAGACAAAAATGTTTCCCAGACTTCAGCTTATAAAGACCATTTCGATCGGATCTTTGATTTTTGTCTTTGAAAATTTCAGAACAACTCTCATATTCTGGAAAGAAAAGAAATCATCAACCATCATCATAATCATTGCAAATATCGTAATCATAATGAAATCACCACCATCATCATCATCCTCAAGATGATCATCATCAACCTCATGATCATGATCATCATGATCATCATAATCATAATCATCATCATCATTATTATCATCGTCATCATCATCATCATTATCACCACTATAATTCTCGTCATCATAATCATTTTTACCATCATCAATATAATCACCATCACAATAGTCATCATTATCAAAACCATAACAATTTCTTCATTATCATAATCGTCATCATCATCAGAATCTTTACCATAAAAATGATCATCATCATAACCATCATCATTATCATCATAATCATCGAACGTCATCATCATGAAAACATACACCACACTCATCACTGTCATCATCATCATC
This sequence comes from Chrysaora quinquecirrha, assembly GCA_014526335.1. Classification (NCBI taxonomy): domain Eukaryota; kingdom Metazoa; phylum Cnidaria; class Scyphozoa; order Semaeostomeae; family Pelagiidae; genus Chrysaora; species Chrysaora quinquecirrha. The sequence continues at coordinate 3,478,234 of JACTAT010000031.1, forward strand.
ATCATCATCATCATCATCATCATCATCATCATCATCATCGAACGTCATCATCATGAAAACATACACCACACTCATCACTGTCATCATCATCATCATCATCATCATCATCATCATCATCATCATCATCATCATCATCATCATCATCGTCATCGTCATCATCATCATGACTACCATCAACTGCAATGACGCACTTAAAAAATGTTTATAATTTCAGATCATTAATCCCAACCTGCTATTTCTGCATGTAAAGTTCATTTTAGTTAACACGTGTTTTCTTTCAAGATTAAAATCCTTGTTTACAAGCTGAATTGTTTGCCAAACATGTTTACAACCAATTCATTGGAGAATAAATTGACTTTTACTAACCTTTTCGTTCTCGCTGAAAGATATAAGAGAAGACATTAATTTTAATCTTGCATACTCAAATAACACGATAAGTTGCCAAACAAACGTCACTTTTTCGGTAAAAACTTTACACAGTATAGTATAGTATAGTAATAACGCAAAAGCCGCTTTCAAAGCATCGTCGACCATCAATAACACACGTTGGTCTAGAAAACCACCTGATACGGGTTTTTAACAAACTGGCACTTAGCCTTGATGCCCTTGCTCTTAGCTTTGATGTTTTATATTCCACTGATTCCCCACACTGCTCAAAAACGTTTTTCCACAGTGCCCAGTTTATTTAAAGGGGCTAGCTATAGATAGGTACTCCGAGATCTTGGAGAGGTCCTTCAAACCTAAAAAGGTGTATTATATCCCTTATTTCTTTGACTGTATTTAGAATCAATTATTCAACTCTGTAAATACAAGAACCGATTTATTTCAGCTGCACATACAGTAATACAGTCTTTCTTCACAATGTACGATTATCTTAGCTCCGATTTGTACGCGTATGTTTGACAGCAATGAACACAAGTTTGCAGTGGTAATCATAGAAAGCAGGTGTTTCAATGTTTTGTTCAAAAATTGATGTGTCCTTAAATTGTGAACTGGAAAATTTATTCTAGCTTTAAAAGGCCTTCAACCGGCCCTGCATTAAGGCTTTACATAAGGTTTCCCTGGCTCAAATGATTTGTTTTCATGAAATAGACTACACGTGCTTTTTTATAAGAAACTAGCATAGCAGATTCTATGGATACAGAACGCACCTTGAATACGATGGCCTTCCACCTCTTTGCACTTTGCTTGGAACATTTACCAATACCAACATCATGGACTTCACAGTTCTTTTCAACATTGCTGCTTTCTGAAGCACTGTTGTAGTTGACAATACCACAATAATACATTCTAAGGCAACGCTGTACGCATTGCATCTCGCTTGCGACTCTGTAGGATTTTTGTTTCTGCGACGGACAGACAAATTTGGCATCTAAGGATTCATGTTCAACAACTCCTGACATTGCCTGACATGCACCTAGCAAGAAGGCAGCACATAATACGCTTTGCATCATCTTCTTAAATCTTTGTGTCCCTGAAATACAAACAAACAGAGATAAAGTCGGTTATCATTATTGATGAAATGAGCGAAACAGAGGTACGCCCTCTTGTTGCACCAATGATAGAATGATGTGTAATCTACCTAGGGTGAGGAATTTACAAGGTATCTAGAACTCAATCTACTCAGCTCAATTTTTGTTTGAGCAAAGACAAATTTCTTGATTTCATATCTGCCTTTATTTACTATACACAGACAAGAATTCTTCGCTTCACGAATCTTAAAGCAACGCATCAAGATATAAACTCGTTGCTGCAGACCAATCTCTTTTTCTTTCCAGAACTGAAACAGGTTAAAAAAGAACAGTTTGTTTAGAAAAACAAGGTAAACAAATACAGTTGACATCCGCTATCTCGAACTCTCAAGAGAAAATGGAATTTGTTCGAGATAGCGAATGTTCGAAATGACGGATGCCCCATATAATATAAAAAATTATAGTTTTTAAGTCAGAAAAGGAACCCCTATTAACATGCAGGGCTACTGATCCCAAATTTCATCAAACAAGACTGGTATTTTTTTACATAGGAGTCAAAGCTCATCTGCTTTCATCCCTACTATTGGTGAAATTGAGATAATGGCGATGCAGCACATCTCGAAAGAGAACAGCTTCATATATAGTATACAAGGGCAGCATATCACTTAGCTGCTGCCATTCCCGCTCCGCTACGCGAGCTTATACATATTTTCAGCCTGTCTCGTTATCCAGTTCAGCAGAAAATTTGGCAAAGTTCGAGATAAAGAGCAGGTTTTCCTCCATGGGAAATCGAAAATGGTTCGAGACAGCGAATGTTCGAGATAACGGGGTTCGAGATAGCGGATGATTTTTCTATACAAACCCTTATACCAAAACGAGGGGAAATGGAAAATCGTTCGAGATAGCGAATGTTCGAGATAGCGAGCAGTCGAGATAGCGGATGTCAACTGTAGTTCTGATTATAGTTGCCAAACATAGTCAAACAGGCCTTGAGAAGTATATCAGTAGAACAGTTAGAAAAATAAACTCATTTCTGCTGGCCAGTAAAGCACAATAAGCTCCAACTGCGAAAAGGAAATAAAAAGTCTTACAGATGTCGAACTATGTTATGTTAAAGAATAAATCTTGATGGCGAATCACAAGCTCCCAACATTGAATTTGCAGACAAAAGCTCAATATTAAAGACACTCCTCTCAGCATAATCATGCTATAAAGTATTTGAAGGAACCATAGTCTTTGATATGTAATTATACAGTATTATCGATTCAATAAAACTGAAAAGATGCAAGAAATAGTTACTACAAACCTTACAGCAACTTCTCCACGAAGTTACGCGTCTGTGTATAAAATCTCAAAATTGAGTTTATTAATAAACTGACTTTGTATGAAAGGTAAATAATGCAGTTATCGGGGTTAATGCATTGCGAGCTTAGTCGATGCGTCAAGCCGATTGAACAACAGTCATTGTTTTCAAACTGAAGCATCAAAACTTTGAATTATTAAGAAGAAAAGACCCGTATCCGGGAGGTCGACTACATTGCACAGGGCGTAGAAGCTCTAATTCGTCGATGTGCTGGGCAAACCGTTCAAATATTTTGCCAATAGGGCATGTAAATGCAGATTGAAGACATTTCTCTTGGCTTGGCACCAATCGCAAGCTCACGTAGAATAATTCCAATTAGCATCGCATCCTTACGTTTTCCTAATGCAAAGAAGAGTGGACGCCCTCCCCCAAAGGAAATCTCTCACAATGTTAGCCAAGGCTGAGGTCGAAATTGCTGTTAACTGAAATAAGGATGGAACCCGGGGGGGGGGGGTAACTTCAATAGATCAGTGATGGGGTTGTGCCATTCTCGCAATAAAAAGTTGACCCCAAAATTTATGAAAATTCTAAAAAGTATACCCCAAAGTTTGCAAAGAAATATGAATATAGTACATAGAAATACTCAAAAGTCTGTTTTTAGAGTTATACAGCTGAAATTTATTTGGCAGTTACTGTGACTTTATCCAAATTGATCATCTTAGCAAAAATTGATACCCCTAGTTTGTAATTTTAGCAAATTTGATACCCCAAAATTTATTTTCCACCCCTAAAAAGGTACCTCAAAAAATGGCACATCCCGTACCCATACATATTGGAGTTACCCCCCCCCCCGGGGGGATGGAAAGCAAAGATGCTCAGATATACATTTCCATTTGAAATGAAACGCAAATAAATATAGCTATTTACATTGACAAAGCATAGACGAAAATTCCTACACTTGTTGTCACTTTTCTTGATTGTATAAGCATCTTATACTTGACATTAGACGTGACTGAACATGATATACTGTTACTGTGATTACCACCCACCCTCCCAAAGTCAACATAATCAGCATTCATGTAGTCTTAATGCCTACTGGAATTATTGCCATTCGTCTTGTTATGCTTATGTCATGAAATGAAAAGGTACTAACTACTAAGAGATGCCTCTCGCGTAAATCATGGTACCCAACGGTATTTAGGATGCTTTTCCACGGTATAAACATACCGGTACGGTACTCAGAGATGCCTCAACAATAGTACTGAACATTCATCCCCAACGATACTGCGTACCCCCTTCATTGCTACACACGCATTGTAGGGGGCAAGTAAGATTGTTAGCCAACTAAATCGTAAGATAAAGATAGAGTTCACACTTAAAGATAGAGTACACACCAAGAACTAGGACTTGAGCTAGGTTTTTTCAAATAAAGGCGTGTACCCCCAGGGCCTGTTAGGAATTTTTATCAGCTATACGTCTTTTAAGTCATGATGCATTTATATAACTCATCAATAATACTCAAAGTAAATATTTAATTCCACAGTTTCTCAATTCCTTATTAAATAAGTGGTAAAACAAATTCTTTAACACTGAATTATTCAGTCACTATAAACAAAATTTTATGACAGTATTTGATTCATCATTGATTTGATATTCATATTGCCAACGTTAATTATAAATTACAATTCGATTTTACTAAATTGCAGTCAAGTTTCTACTATGACCTAATAAGTTATGTTTCAATATTGATACACTTGTGTTATATCTGACCTGGCGTGCAAAATTTGTATGCCTATGTCTGTTAACAATCAACTGTACTAACCTCTACTACAGTAGTTGATTATCAAAGTCTTTTGTATCGAACTGTAATATTTAGATACATGAATGTAGTTATTTTCGTTTGAATAAAACACCACATGGCGTCAAGAGACTGGACCTTATAGAGTAATCAAATAATGAGAAGAGAGTGGCCCAATTAGTTACAACGAACAAGATACCTTACCTTAAACCATACAATAGTTACGAAAAGCCTAACAAACAGTTCCATAAGTGCGTACGCCTATAACTACATAGTCTTGATTCAACCGAAAAATAAAAAAATTGTGCTGATTGTCATTGTATCAAGATGTAGCACATTGCGGCAGACGACTTCTCACCATTATCAGGCGAACAAGATGCGAAGTTACCACAAGAAATAGGTTGAAGGGTGGTGTAACCATACGTTACACATTTAGGAGACTTTGACAAACCGACGCCAATGAATGAATCTGGGGTGTAGCAATGGCTCTGTTCGTTGTTAACTATGCCAATTCTTGCAAACAATTCATCATCTTCATTTTTGACATTGATGCCTTCTCTGTTGCAATGCGGCTGCAGTGACCCACCTGAGATCATTGACTTCCATTTATCACGTCCAAAATTTGTCGACATGGTGGTTTGGTTTTGAAGATATCAAGCAAAGATGTACTGTTAACTGAAAGAAGGATCCATTTTGTTTTACCAGCAAAGCTAATACCAAAGCAAATGGATTTGAGACTTACTGCAGAGAACGCTGGAAACTTGGCTTCTCCAACATCAAATATCCTCGACCCATTTTCAACATTGAAAGCTTCACTGTTTTTCCAGTATTCTGAATCGCTATAGAAAGTTCCCTGGAGAGAAGAGAACATGAATGAAATTCAAGCGTTTGTTTATTAGATTTAGAGAAAATTATAAATGAAAAACGCACGAGGGGAGTGCTAGAAATGCCCCCTCTTGTTTTCCATGGTCAAAATGGACGAAATTGTCTGAAGGCCGAAAATCGGCATGAAGGAGCCCAAAATAATCTCATGCTCAGAAAGGAATCTCTTGCAAGTCACTAGTGAAAGAAGGCTTCAGACTTCTAGTTTTGGACGGTGCTGTGATTTCGCGGTCAGGGTTATGTTTGCATCCAGCTAACTCTTTTTGTCAGTAGCCTAGTATGGTCGGGGTTTGATCTGTAAGTTTGATCTGTAACTTTTTGGAAGTTTAATGATTGGAATCTTGAAATTTCCATTGTTAAGGGTCCTAAACAGCTAAAAGGTCATAAAAAGCTACAAGTAACAGTTGGAAGAAGCGTCCCACAAGTACTACAGCATGCATTCAAAAGCTTTACGAAACAACAAGTGTTTTCGAAGAAGTTAACTTGGTTGGGGG